>OZ025289.1:441041609-441162609 GCA_964019185.1 Maratus speculifer | reverse complement strand
AAAAACCGCATTTTTTTAATCAATTATCTTTCTAAGGATTTAAGTAGAACTCAATTATGACCTTTGGGAGTCACGGGCATTAGGGTGGGAAGATTTTTTTTTTTTTTTTTTTTAATTATTAACCATTTGAAAAATGGTTGTTGTTTTCGGGAGAATGGACCCGATGATGTTACCACTTTTGAATGATGTTACCACTTTTGAATGATGTTACCTCTTTTGAATTTAAATTAAATTCTTTATTTTTAGAAGAATTTTTATTTGAATTTAAATTAAATTCTTTACTTTTAGAAGAATTTTTATTTGAATAGTAAATTAAAATGGTTAAAATCATTGTAATAAAGGAGAAAACTAACAAATTTAAAAATGGGTAGACGGAAATTAACAGATACGGAAAAAGCCGAAGCCAAAGAAATGAATGAACGTGAATATCGCATTCAATGATATTAAACACAATACGCGTACTTAAACAATCATAAAGTGATTTTTATTTCTTCTTTTGCTATTTAAAATAAAAATTTAGTCAACATGTATAAGTTGCTTATTAGTTTGGCGATTCGTATCATTTGGCGAAATTGGTCGACGGGATAACTGAGTAATACTGTATTTGGTTTGGCGCAAAAACGTCTTTCAATGCAGAAAATGATAAAATCAAAAGATTATTGAGCCGCTGAAAACCAATTACGTGTTGAAAGGCGATCACGAAAAAGGAAGCAATTTAATGCCGAACCGATTAATTGTAAAACATCATGTCGCCAGGGCGACCAATCCACTAGCCATGGCGTTTTACTATCGGTCGGTTCTAACCAGGAAAATTTGAGTGCCAATAGTGATTCTAACAAGCCGGAAAATGTTATAGCTATTACTCTTGATTTTCCACCACCTAAAAAGAAAACTAAAAAGCAATCGGCTTGGGAAAAACTGGGAAAAAACTTTTTTGATTCGATGTCTGATGGACCCATTCACAGATGCATGTGCTGCGATCGATTTTGGTTTAAAACCTCCATCACCAAAATTCTGCTCTGTAAAATCAAACAATATATGCCAAAGTCTTACAAGTATAACAGTATATGCCAAAGCTGTATTTTAATAATGATTACTTTTGCACCAACAATGTTAAATAGTTTGAAATGTTTCTTTCGTCGCCAACTTTTATGCTTGGCGACAATAGAGTGATATAACTTAAACGAACCGTACCTTCAAATTGCAGCATGTATAAAGTCATTTATAGCAGTGGCACGGATAATACACAATAAAACAACTGGTATTTAGCTTAAAATGATAGATGAATGTATCGAGTGAAACATTTTTCAAATGGTTGGGGTAATTTCTTAAATTACAATTTTTTATTTTAATTTTAATTATTAATGATGGGTAGTGCGGAAAAGTTTCCACTGGTTTACACACACACAAAAAAAAGTTCACACAAAAAAGAGATATTTTTTGAACAGTTCCTTTATCTGCTGCAAATGACTTGAAATTTTATTCAAATGCTGATTTTGAACTTTTTTAGAAGTTCTTTCTTAAATGTTTAGTTAAATTTATTCTACCTGAATTTACTTGAAAAGTTATGTTTAATGTACGAAATATTTAAATAAGCTCTGTTTATGTATTATTTAATGTTATTTAATAATTATGCGTATTTTGAAGTAGTTGATTGTAATAGCCTTTTTGCGTATAAACGAGCAAACATTGTAAGTATTGTTTGGTTCGTTTGTAGAATTGTCCCTTTTGTCTTTATTATGTTCCACATTCTCTCTTCTGTTTTTCGATACGTTCAGCATCACATATTTGGATGAAGAGCCACAACATATCTTGACAGCAATTGCGGAAGGAGAGAAGGATATGGCAATGAAAATGCAATCAGTTATCATGAGGATAAGGAAGGAAATAGAGATGGGACAAACTGCGAGATAGGATTTTAATTTTTTTTCTGCTCTCAAATATAGATAGTGTCAAAAGATTTGAATAGTGGGAACTTTAAAGCAGACCGTTTGTCTGAATCAGAATTTGAACCAAGGCCTACAAAAGCAGGCACTCTCTTTCTGACACAGCGTTCACCGTACTTAAAACTGGTATATAATATAGGTAAATTGCGTTAAAAACTTCATCTGTGCTTCAAGATGCAGGATTTCTGACAATAGGGAACAAAGATCTTGTCATCGATAAGGGAAAGATCAGGAGATAGAAAAGAAACTTTAAAAGAAGATATAAGAGGAGAAAGATCTTGGAGGAACAAAAATTATATTTTTTGATTGTAGGAAAAACTAAACGATCTTCATAGAAGAAAAAGGAAACAAGTGGCGGCGCCGTTAGAAAGACGAAACGAATGAAGACGAACATGTTATCTGAACGTGATTCGGAATATTTGGATCACTTGACACTTCCTTTTGGCCACTGCGGAGAAATAGCGAAATCATTATATGATTTTCTAAGCCAGAATAAAGCCTTCTTTGGAAAAAATTAAGAAAATAATTGCAACATTTGACGTGTATTCTTCACACGAACGAGCTTCCAATCCGATACCGACATCAACTGTCTAAACTAGATGCTAGAGCCACTTGATCTCAGACCTTTACAAACTGAAACGAAGCTAGATTAATAGAATACTCAAATCTCAGGTTTTTTTTCATTTCTGATGTCCACACGAAACAGGAATAGGCACATAGAAAGCGACACGTACATTTTTGCACGCCATTAGTTATATTCATTTTATCTTTCTCTCAACAGTACCGCTTGTCCCCTTTTTTGTATGAAGATCGTTTTATCTGTTCTACCTTTAAAGAATATGGTTGTAATTTTTCATTCTCCAAGATATTCCTTCTCCTGTATTTTCTTTCTGTCTGCTGACCTTATCTTTATCGAAAATAAGATTTTTATTCCCTGTTTTCACAAATCACTGCATCCTGAAATTCAGATGATCTCTTTTAATGCAATTTACGTACATGATATACTATTTTTAAATGCGTCGAATGCTATGGGAGAAAAGGATATGCGTTTGGGAGTGTCCGCTCTTGAACGTCCTGGTTTAAATTCTGATTCAGACGAACTGCCCGCTTCAAAGTTCCCATTATTTTCGGGAGAATGGACCCGATGATGTTACCACTTTTGAATGATGTTACCACTTTTGAATGATGTGGTCACTTTTGAATTTAAATTAATTTCTTTACTTTTAGAAGAGTTTTTATTTGAATTTAAATTAAATTCTTTACTTTTAGAAGAATTTTTATTTGAATAGTAAATTAAAATGGTTAAAATCATTGTAATAAAGGAGAAAACTAACAAATTTAAAAATGGGTAGACGGAAATTAACAGATACGGAAAAAGCCGAAGCCAAAGAAATGAATGAACGTGAATATCGCATTCAATGATATTAAACACAATACGCGTACTTAAACAATCATAAAGTGATTTTTATTTCTTCTTTTGCTATTTAAAATAAAAATTTAGTCAACATGTATAAGTTGCTTATTAGTTTGGCGATTCGTATCATTTGGCGAAATTGGTCGACGGGATAACTGAGTAATACTGTATTTGGTTTGGCGCAAAAACGTCTTTCAATGCAGAAAATGATAAAATCAAAAGATTATTGAGCCGCTGAAAACCAATTACGTGTTGAAAGGCGATCACGAAAAAGGAAGCAATTTAATGCCGAACCGATTAATTGTAAAACATCATGTCGCCAGGGCGACCAATCCACTAGCCATGGCGTTTTACTATCGGTCGGTTCTAACCAGGAAAATTTGAGTGCCAATAGTGATTCTAACAAGCCGGAAAATGTTATAGCTATTACTCTTGATTTTCCACCACCTAAAAAGAAAACTAAAAAGCAATCGGCTTGGGAAAAACTGGGAAAAAACTTTTTTGATTCGATGTCTGATGGACCCATTCACAGATGCATGTGCTGCGATCGATTTTGGTTTAAAACCTCCATCACCAAAATTCTGCTCTGTAAAATCAAACAATATATGCCAAAGTCTTACAAGTATAACAGTATATGCCAAAGCTGTATTTTAATAATGATTACTTTTGCACCAACAATGTTAAATAGTTTGAAATGTTTCTTTCGTCGCCAACTTTTATGCTTGGCGACAATAGAGTGATATAACTTAAACGAACCGTACCTTCAAATTGCAGCATGTATAAAGTCATTTATAGCAGTGGCACGGATAATACACAATAAAACAACTGGTATTTAGCTTAAAATGATAGATGAATGTATCGAGTGAAACATTTTTCAAATGGTTGGGGTAATTTCTTAAATTACAATTTTTTTTAATTTATTTTATAATTTTTTTTCTCTTTTGAAAAAACCGCATTTTTTTAATCAATTATCTTTCTAAGGATTTAAGTAGAACTCAATTATGACCTTTGGGAGTCACGGGCATTAGGGTGGGAAGATTTTTTTTTTTTTTTTTTTAATTATTAATGATGGGTAGTGCGGAAAAGTTTCCACTGGTTTACACACACACAAAAAAAAGTTCACACAAAAAAGAGATATTTTTTGAACAGTTCCTTTATCTGCTGCAAATGACTTGAAATTTTATTCAAATGCTGATTTTGAACTTTTTTAGAAGTTCTTTCTTAAATGTTTAGTTAAATTTATTCTACCTGAATTTACTTGAAAAGTTATGTTTAATGTACGAAATATTTAAATAAGCTCTGTTTATGTATTATTTAATGTTATTTAATAATTATGCGTATTTTGAAGTAGTTGATTGTAATAGCCTTTTTGCGTATAAACGAGCAAACATTGTAAGTATTGTTTGGTTCGTTTGTAGAATTGTCCCTTTTGTCTTTATTATGTTCCACATTCTCTCTTCTGTTTTTCGATACGTTCAGCATCACATATTTGGATGAAGAGCCACAACATATCTTGACAGCAATTGCGGAAGGAGAGAAGGATATGGCAATGAAAATGCAATCAGTTATCATGAGGATAAGGAAGGAAATAGAGATGGGACAAACTGCGAGATAGGATTTTAATTTTTTTTCTGCTCTCAAATATAGATAGTGTCAAAAGATTTGAATAGTGGGAACTTTAAAGCAGACCGTTTGTCTGAATCAGAATTTGAACCAAGGCCTACAAAAGCAGGCACTCTCTTTCTGACACAGCGTTCACCGTACTTAAAACTGGTATATAATATAGGTAAATTGCGTTAAAAACTTCATCTGTGCTTCAAGATGCAGGATTTCTGACAATAGGGAACAAAGATCTTGTCATCGATAAGGGAAAGATCAGGAGATAGAAAAGAAACTTTAAAAGAAGATATAAGAGGAGAAAGATCTTGGAGGAACAAAAATTATATTTTTTGATTGTAGGAAAAACTAAACGATCTTCATAGAAGAAAAAGGAAACAAGTGGCGGCGCCGTTAGAAAGACGAAACGAATGAAGACGAACATGTTATCTGAACGTGATTCGGAATATTTGGATCACTTGACACTTCCTTTTGGCCACTGCGGAGAAATAGCGAAATCATTATATGATTTTCTAAGCCAGAATAAAGCCTTCTTTGGAAAAAATTAAGAAAATAATTGCAACATTTGACGTGTATTCTTCACACGAACGAGCTTCCAATCCGATACCGACATCAACTGTCTAAACTAGATGCTAGAGCCACTTGATCTCAGACCTTTACAAACTGAAACGAAGCTAGATTAATAGAATACTCAAATCTCAGGTTTTTTTTCATTTCTGATGTCCACACGAAACAGGAATAGGCACATAGAAAGCGACACGTACATTTTTGCACGCCATTAGTTATATTCATTTTATCTTTCTCTCAACAGTACCGCTTGTCCCCTTTTTTGTATGAAGATCGTTTTATCTGTTCTACCTTTAAAGAATATGGTTGTAATTTTTCATTCTCCAAGATATTCCTTCTCCTGTATTTTCTTTCTGTCTGCTGACCTTATCTTTATCGAAAATAAGATTTTTATTCCCTGTTTTCACAAATCACTGCATCCTGAAATTCAGATGATCTCTTTTAATGCAATTTACGTACATGATATACTATTTTTAAATGCGTCGAATGCTATGGGAGAAAAGGATATGCGTTTGGGAGTGTCCGCTCTTGAACGTCCTGGTTTAAATTCTGATTCAGACGAACTGCCCGCTTCAAAGTTCCCATTATTTGAATCTTCTGACGATACCTGTATTTCAGAGTAGAAAAATAATTAATATCCCATCTCGCAGCTATTTCAATCTCCAATTTTCTCCTTCATCTTCATAATGGTTGATTGCGTTTTCATTGGTTTGTTGTTTACCATCACCTCAGTACCGGAAACGGTAAAAATTAATAATATTCAAAGTATTATAATGCGGAAAGATGAAAATTTGCCTTGTTTTACTTGCTAAAGCTTGGTGAAGCCTTTTCTATATATAATTATATAACCAAGAGTCACATAAAATTTAAAATTTTCTAACTATTGAAAAAATAGCTATTTTGAAGTAAATGGATTTTCATAAGATGATGAATTTATTTGAATACATTTTTACGTTAAAACCATTACCTCTAAATATAACGGTTTTGGTATTATCTATTGGATAACTAACTATAAGACGAGATACTCTGTAGTCTGTACTGCAGATTGTGGTATTAAGGTCTATCACAACAAATACGTAAAGAAGCTAATTTTACCTAATTTATTTCGGTACATTAAATAAATAAAAGGCCGAATCGAAACTCTATCAGCTAGTAAATTTGTAGAGGGAGATTCGATTAATAGAAAATAGAGATTTTTTTGCATAGTAAATATACAAGAATTAAAAAAATGAGTAGCAATATTTTAGCAACTGTTTTAAACAATATCCTGTGAGTTATCGTTAGAGTAAAGATAAAATTCTTAAATTAAATGCACCACACATCAACAAAGATTAGTGCAGTAAAATAAATTCTTTTTACTTTTATATATGGGAAGAGACTGAATATAATTTAATTAGAAAATAATATCATTTCAATTTGTTTATCGATCGAAAATTACTGATGTAAGTCGCTGTGATGTGTTAATTACACGGGGACTATACGAGGACTATATTTTTTCAACTTTCGATGGACCGTAAAATAAAGAAATGTGTATAACAAAAGGATTTTATAACCAGCAGACAAGTAGAATCGCAGTTAATTTATGACATAGTCACAGTGAAGATTGAGACATTCGTGATAACGGTGGACAACTTTTCCAAAATCCTCTTCATTGAAGGTTGCTACCAGCGTGTTGAGATAGTCCATGAAGGCATCTTAAGGGTTTTGTTGGGATGGAAGCGCTATTTTCTCAGGCCTTTTGCAACTTCCAAATAAGGTGACAATCCCTCGGTCAGGCCGAGCTGATGACCCAACAGCTTCTTTCCATACTTCAGAGGAGAATGTTCGTTCACCTAGCGTTCGATCTGTTTGGGAATGGTTATAAAATCATTTTGTTGCTCACACTTGCCTGTACTTTACTTTACGGTTCATCGGAAGGTGAAAAAAAAACAGCCCCCATAATATAATTGTTGAATGTTACCTTTCTTGCCCTTACCGCTGGGTCAGGAGTGTCATCAATTCTCGACACTTGTTCGCTTCTCGGCGATAAAGGAGTTGATCGCTTAGAGTCAGAAGCTGTTCTTTTATTTGGCGTGAGCGAAGACTGTCTTCCCGATTCTCTGTACTTCTCGGCAAGCCTAGGAGATGTAAATATGGAAATAAATGAGATCGTGCATTTGTTAAAAAAATATGTATTATGCAATAAATAGGTGTAGTAAAAAACTTTATTGTTTGTTAAATGAAGAAGAAAAGGGAATGAAAATAGTAGAGCATCTAAAAATGTTAAAATTTAGTAAGTTTTTTTTTTTTTTTTTATCTTGCCTCACAGAGATTAATGTCGATAAAATACTCCTCCATATTAGGGTAATATTTAAACAAGTACTGTCTTTAAATAGTGCACATCATGAAACGTTAAAAGGGTCAATGAATTTTGTTAAAATTTAAAGAATGGGGATTCGAATGAGCAAGATTTGGGTAATATGTTGAAAAAGATCAAACTTCCTGTTAATTAGTTTTTCCTCTAAGTGATTAAAGCGGAATGGGGTTTGAGGTTTGACGTTATCATTACTCAAAATAACATCTTTGGGATTGATATATGCTGTACCATCACATTATAGGTATTCGTTTAGTCTATTTAAAATTTATTGCTTCCATTAATGATTTGGTTACGAAAGAGAAAATCCTAACGGATTCACTTCACAACCAACTATGAACTTAAAAAAAATCTTAAGAAGTTTCAAAACTTCTTTTTAATTTGATGTAGAATGTACTGATGCACAACACATTATCATTTAATCTTTAATATTTGCTAGACCACAAAATTCTCATCACCCGCTACAATGTGAACAAAAATCGCCTCATTTCTTTCATCAATTGCATCCTCTTTGCACATCTAACGAATGTTTAGCATGTCAGGGCAGCAATATTGCCTCTGTCAAACTCATAGAAAAACAATTGTTCGATGTGACCGTTACCATTTTAAACAGTTTGATTTTTATTATAAATGATTTACTTTTACAAACCTAAACATATTATCTTTATATTCTGTTAAAAAAAAAAAAAAAAAAAAAAAAAAAAAAAAAAAAAAAAATTGATTGATCGAAAATTTCAAGCATCGATCACATCATACATGAAGTCGAATCTAGTCGTAATGGAATGGGTTAAATTTATTTCACTCATCTTATACAATATGCCCAAAAAATCCCGACTTGATTTTAGTTTCAGGTGATATAATAGGGCATCTGGGAAACTATTTAAATGCTTGAGATCATTTACACGCTACAAGATAAATTAATGAAAACAGGAGACATTCTTATGCTTCAGTCTTAGAATATCAAGCTCTATTGCAAACTACTACAATTCATTTCTTTTATTAAAAATTATGCATACATGTATAAAAAATTTTTAAATTGCTTAGCTGATAAATCTTTGCATTTTTGAATTCCTGATGAAAATATTGACTATGAAGTGATCAATATAAAACTGTCAAAATTGCATTGATCACAAACATTAAAGAAAGAAAAAGCTATTGCATTTCCGTTTGTTAAAAAATTTGAATTTAGACAGCAGTATTTGAGAAGATGTCGATTTATCTTAATATTTCAGACAGTTTTTAATAGCTCTGTGAATCAGATGAGACATAAAATGAAAATATCGTGACAAAATGCATGTTTCTTTTCACAATGCCGATACATCGAGACGAAAATAATATCATCATTATGAAATCGATATAATTTCAATTTGTGAGCCGTAACAAACAAGAGAGCCTTTGACTAGTATCTCTGAAGATTTCTATGTCCGGAAGATCAAAGTAAAGCAATAATACATCAATGATGATATGACGTGTAATGGGGGTTGAGCGTGAAGGAGAAGGCTTTCTTGGTGTAGTTATTCCTTGTGAACTAGGAATCAGTGACCATTGTCTTGCGTACATTCCAAGTTCTGAAGTGTCAGGATTTGAAAAGAACCTTTAACAGCCAGAGCCGTCCTTATGAAGGACGTCTTACACCGAGGCCAGGTGCAAGGATTTTGCGAGGCCCCCTTTTTTTAAGACTCTTAACATAATCTTATCTACTATATTAACAAGAAAAAAGAATGGATTTCAACTATATACTGTGACTCGGGGAGACAGGATTCGATCCCCGAGGAAAATCTTAAAGAATAGTGTTTGTTTGTGTGTTTGTAGGGGTAATTTCTGAAACTACTGTGCAAATTGATTGTGAAAGTCCCTCTTTCTATATAGGCTACATTTTATGTCAAAACCACTATCTTTTCTTAACTAAAATCATAAATTTATATTAAAGATTTTCTATTATACCTTCTTTTTATTAAAGAAAAAATATTTTGTATCCAGGGGCGAGGCCTCACTAGGCGCGAGAACCTGTGCGGCCGCATATGTCGCATACCCCTAAGGACGGCTCTGTTAACAACGACAAGTCTCTTAAAACTTGTTCGGCGGTTTGAGAAAACTGCAAAACTAGAGGATAGTGGGTACCTATGGCCTCTTAGGTCTTCAAATTTTATACTGACAGTCTTCTGGTTACGGCGATATTCCAAACTTCTGGTGTATCGATACTGTTCATCTAATCTGTCGGAGCTGAAAGATACGATCCGCCGAGAGGTGTTACGTGTATCATGTGTACATCCGTACCTGCTGCACTCTGTCGTTGCTGGATGTATGACTCACCTGCAATGTGTTATAACATGCGGTAGTTCTCATGCGGAGCACATACAACTATGGAAAACGATTTTGAGGCATTCTGTTCTATATATGCGAGCCGTTTCTTTAACTTCTATACGTCAACGTCACCTTTCGGTTGTATTTTAATTTTTTTTTCTTGTCTTAAAAAATCTTTATGATTTTTTTAAAGACAGACAGGACTATCGATGCTAGCCCTGCAAACCGTTTTTTATTTCGACTATTTTTACATGTTTTATACAAAAAAGTTTTAGTTTCTACGGGCTCTTTGCCCAACCGGTATATTTAATATACAATTTCATATGCATAACAAGAATATGCTTGCATCTGACCTTAAATCCAAGAAATATGGACTGAGGAGAGCTTGTCGAGCAGAGGGCCTGTCATCTTCGTCATAGGAACAGAGGCTTGTCAAAAGCTGCAAAGCTTCGGGGGAAGCTCCTGGAGTTAAAATGGGGATGCCTATGCCCGTGTAGGGTTGGAAGCTGAAGTCTACTCCAGTAGTCCGTTTGCTATAAAGGATTAAAAAAATTTAGAAATGAATATGAACCATTTATGAATTGGGATTGAAATTACATATGTAAATTTTAAAGGCAATCGAATTTAAAAATTCACTGATGTTGTAGAGTACAAAAATGAAAATAGCATTAGTAGTTTGTGACTAATATTTCTAACAACAGTACTCTATATATGAGGGTAAGAGGAGAGAGAAAAATTTATATACATTTAAATTCGAAACCAAAAGCAAGTAAAAAGCAATTCGATCAATCAAAAGTAAAAGCAAATTCGATTGAAAATATTTACTATAAAACAGTAAGTTGCTGTATTTATATAGAAGATAGATAATTAATAAAGCCCAATATATTTAAAGACTTAAATGTACTACCATAATTGTAAATATATTTGCAATAGTTGGCATATTAGCTACTGTTACAAACACTTAGAAAAACATTTTACAAAAAATAGCAATAATTGCATTACAGACTGGTTAACTATCGTGTTTCAAGAGATGTGCAGATTTAATAAATATGGTATGAAATTAATTATAGTGTACACTATATGTCCAAAGTGACCGGCATTTAGACGTTTTATTAAAAATATCTAGAAATGTCCATGAGGAATTATCCTGAAACTCTAAGCGTGTAAACATAATAGTACAAGTCATACATTTCCGTGAAGAATTTTTCCAGAAACCCCATAGGGGACCATCAACAAATTGAAAACAACGATTATCTTTTGGATAACCCTGTCAAAATTAATGTAGCAAAAGCGTTCAAATTGCAGAATATCATTAAGTGGTGTATTGTAATATACAAAGAAAAAAGAGAGAGAGAGAGAGAAAGAGACTGTATCTATATATTTATTGATTAGTATCAATAAAGAATACACTACACAATATTGCGCTTACTCCTATATTTAGATACAGCTCCTCATTTTTTACTTCATTTTGGGAACAAAGATTTTGAGTTTATTCTACTGAGAGTAATTTTCTGAATTTTCAAGCTATGTTTTTGAGACTTTCACAAAAATTGCTCTATACATTTAACTAACACATTATGCAAATGAAATTTTGATAGCATTCACGCACGCGCAGGGAAAAATTGTTTACTAAACCTGCTCATTCATCATACAATTTTTGTCAGTTTTTAATTTTGATTATAGGATATGATGTCATATTTTCTGAATAGAATATTTTTTTTTATTAAGAACTCTGCAAATTATATGAAAAAAAAAATATATATATATATATATAAAATTTGGGATTGTTTTTTAAAAAAATCCTTAATTTCTATATAAGAATGCTGGTATCCCTCATAAAAATGAACACAGTTTATTACAATAAGCCACTTAATTATAATTTACAGTTTGAAGGAGTTTGTTACATTAGCTTTTTTTTCTTCCAAAAAATATTTCTACAAAAATCAAAATATACATACAGGTACGTGACCAATAAATAAAACGGTTACTTTGAAAGAAATTTGGTTCAATGTTTCACGAAAACATGGTGCTAAAAAAGTGTCGAACATAAATTATTTTATAAATTGGCGGCTAAAATAAAAACATTACATGTCCTTCTATTTGTCATAATAAACATTTTTGTACACACACACACACAAAAAAAATAGCAGCAGAAGCAACATTTGTAATAATATAGATAGGAAAAGAATGTAAAATTAACAAGCTCGCAGCTTTTCCAAAACAGAACAAATGGGAGAACTTACTGTCGTCTAAGTTTGGCAATAACAGAAGATTTTGGCGTTCCTAAGACATTGTGAATTTTTGATAATTGATCTATTTCACTACTACCAGGAAAAAGTGGAAGATTCCTGTAACAAATATACATACAAAAGAATGTTAATCGAGTTTTTAACAGAAAATAGAAAGAGATAAAAAAGAAGAGTTAAAATGTGATTACGTTAGAGCCTCAAAAAAGACGCAGCCAGCGGCCCACATGTCCATTTTGTAGCTGTAGTAACCACTGGTAAGAAGACATTCCGGTGGACGATACCTGTGTTATAACAAATACACTAAATTAATAAAATGAAGACTATTAGAAAATTGAGCTTTTCTAAATAATGAAATTGATTTCTGAATAATACCACAGTTTCAATCTATCACCTGCGGTCGACTAACTCATATATATTTTTTAATTATTAATTGAGTTAAAATTTAAATTTAAATTTTTTTTGTGATGGTTAATCATATTATTTGTAAACAAAGCGCCGTGATAAAATTTCTCAATTTTTTTAAATCAAAATTTAAATTATAATTAAAAAGTGGAGTAATTTTAAATCGTTATAGTGCGAAATATACAATTTAATTTTTAAATTTAAATAAGCAGCGATATATACTTTTTATTTTTGATTCATAATTTAAAAGATATTAATGTAAAAAAATATATTGATATTTTAGCAAAACAAAACGAAAATAAATAACTTAAAAAAATCATTTTCAAAAGTAAATATATATATTTTTTAATTTGCTGAGTCATAATTAAAGAAACACATTGCAAAAAGATATTTTCCAAGTTTGAATCATTTATCTTTATCGGTTCTTGACTTACAACAATTTAAATACGAGAAATGGGAAAAAAAACCCATCATAAAGAAAAAATGCATTTTTTTAAGAAATCGTTCTTATGACAGCAAAACCAACTAAAACGAAAAAAAAAATTTATTGTTTTTATTAAAGTAGACTTTAAATGTCAATTTAAGCAGACAAAACCAGAGAAATTTTTCCTTAGAAAATTTAAAATTTTTGTGTATTTGGACCCCTTATAATTAATTTATAAATTTATTTCTAAAGGTATTAAAATGATGCACTGTCACGGGAAACGCGCTTATGTACAGTCGTGGAAATAAAAGTAATCACCCCCACCTAACTCTGCAACAAATTATTGTACAATAAAGTTACTAATATCAAACGGTTGGAAATAAAGTCTACTTTTAAATAATATTAGATAAAATTTCCTTAGACAGCCATCTACATATCAAAACCAACCCAAAGTTTGATTTTTTCAATAATAACACCTAGTTTTGACGACATATTTTAAATTTTTGGTTCAAAATGTGCCTAGGTTTGAAATTTTAAGACATTCAAATCATACATTTTTTAATTTTAAGCATTCAAAATTTGTAGTTTCGAATGCTAAATTACTTTTCCTACTTTTTTTTTCTTTTTTTTTTTTTAAAGATCTCTTGAAAATATAACCCTGCGTGATAATTTTTTTGTGGTTTTATTCTAAAGAAACCTACAAATAAATGAATTGCATTCGTAGTTTTTAAATTTTTATAATAGGAATTATGAAATTAATATTCGGTTATTAAATGTTAATTGCAACTTACAGTTTTTTTAAATGTTCATATTTATTATATCTTGCTTTGCGCGAATTGAGAATTTCAAATTTTTCTTCCTAGAAGTTTTCAAATGATGATTAAAAAACCCGAAAATGAGGGATTAGGTGCCATCTATGGTGTGCAAAAGAGTATAATTTGAGAAAAATAAAGACTTTTGGCTTGTCAATAGTCGAAATATAGCGAATATAACATATTAAGTAGTCATATTGGCAAAAAACAACACAGTAACAGAAGTTATTTAGTCATTCTGTAGCATTTCAACAATCGAGTACCGAACATCAATTTTCAAACAACTCCTAAAATATGTTCATTTTAAAACAGTTAATTTCTTGAAATGAATCGTAAGAATTCCATGAAAGCTTGTACTTAGGCTAATTGAAGGGTGTAGAATTTATTTATGGTATATTACCTCTGAAAGAACAAAGTTTGAGTTTGTTTTAATATGTAGACGATCCCTAGGCAAATTTTGAATGCATCATTTAAAAGTAGACATTATTTCCAATCGCTTGATACCAATAACGTTCTTCACAATAATTTATTACAAAGCTAGTAGGGGCTGTTTAGTTTTTTCGATGGCTGTACATAACTTTTACAGTTATAGCATTCTATAAAATAAGTGATTATTTATTTATTTATTTATTTATTTATTTATTTTACAAAATTTTATTTTTACATATAAAAAACAAATTAGTTAAATAAAGCTATATAAAAAAGGTGTAAAAAAAAAGAAAGATACACTAAAATTATAATGCTTTTGTAGTATAATACTTCCAAAGTCCCTAATTTACTTAATTTTTAAGTTATTAATTTACTGAAGTAATTAAAAACTTTAGAAACCGTCTATATAGCAAAGAAGAAGAAGTAGAAGAAAGGGGAAATTCAGCTTCTTACCATCGAGTTGAGATGTACTCTGTGTAAGGTCTCTTTGTATTTATTCCTCGACAGCTTCCAAAATCAGCCAGTTTCAGAAGATTGTCCTGAAATTACATTAAATTTGGTGTTATGGATTTAATTTAAATTAAAGAACTACAATTAAGTTAAAAATAAATCCACGATAAAATTTTCCCTTTCTCTACTAACTGCATTTTATTCACCCGTTCTTAAAATGGAAGTAGAAATAGTTTTGATCCAAAAGACGGAAAAACAAAGTTATTTCCCTGATAGATCGAAAACTGGAACTGAGCCTAAATTATTTTTTAACATGGATAACTTGAGCCAAAATTGTTTTCTGCCCGAAATTGAACAGTAAATCTTTTTTTATACTTAACAATTTTTATACAGTTTAAACTGTTTAAAAGAAACATTAAGAATATAAAACACTGACATCATTTATTTTTGGTTTTTATTACTATTATTATTATTATTATAGTAAGAAGTAAGTTAAAAGTTAAATCAGAAATTATGTATACTGAAACTTTAATTAAGCTGTTAAAGATTCAAATCTTTGTTAATTAAAATATTGGAATTGAGAATGAAAATTTTAGTATGACAAAATATGTCACACTTTTCCAAATTTATAACTTGCATTTACATTTAATTAAAAAAAGGAGTTTACAAGGCAATGTGTCTATGTTTGTAGAATTTTTACTGAGCAGATTTTATACGAACTCTGGCCGACAGAAAGAAAAATAATAATTCTCTGAATACACAAAGGCCGAAGAGAAGAAATTTTGTTTGATCATAGTTAATGGAGAAAACTACAATATTAAAATAAATGAATAAATAAAAAAACTCGTATGCCTCTGCAGGAGTAGGAGTCAATAATTATTCTGCATATTTCATTATGCATATCTATAGGCTAAACAATATTGGGGAAATTATTACTGTTTTACTTGAAATAAATATGGAGGAAATTTCCCTAAATTAACTTGTCGGAGCCAGAGACAGTATTAAAATTTTAAATTTTATAACGGTTTAAAAAATAACTATTTTGATATGGAAAGAAACAATATTTGAAATATTTCTTCATTTAGAATTAAATCTCTAAAACTGTTGAGGAATTAGCTATTTCATAATAACAAGGAGGGATATTCCGCATATTAAAACAAATACAGTGTGTCCGTAAAGTCATAATGTATTCTTGACTGGTCACAGGAAATCAAAGAAACAAGATGGAAATGTGAAATTTTCCTCAAATAACGGGAAAATTCTCCAAGTTTCATGTTTGTCCATTCTGGCTCGATGTAACCATTTAAAACTGCGAATCACCGACGTTATTCATCATAGGGTAATAAATGAAAGCCACATCGAATTGCATTGAACAGGTATGAAACTTAGCGAGTTTTTCTTTTATTTGGTGAAAATTTCACTTTTACATCTTGTTTCGTTGATTTCCTGTGATTATTCAAAAATGCAATGTGACTTTACAGACACACTGTATTAACCTAAAAGAATTTTCTCCAAAACATTCCACTCTTCTGTGATGGGTAATTAATCAAATTTCCTATTTTATTTACCTGTTTGCTTTAATTTCTCTTAAAATCTATAAATAATATATTAGTGCACTGTTTGAAGTTACAGAGAAACCACGGGCAATCCATTGTCTCAAGTCTAATGTAAAATTACAGAAATTGGAAAATTCAAGTTTCTGTTAAATAACAGAGAAATTATTCGGTAAATTTAGAATACACTCTGTAAATTAACCTGGGTATTAAGTATTAACAAATTAACATAATACACAAGACTCTGTAAATTTACTTTTAATGATGATAATTTAATTTAGTCATTAAAATTAATGAATAAATCAATCTTTAGGGAACTTCAAACTTGAATCTTTCGAGTAAATTTGAAGTGCTGTATCATTAAATTTAACACTTTTTATTTTATTTTAGCCTTCCTGAGGTTTGAACCCGAGATCTCTTGACAGAGGAAGAGTATCCTATTGATTGAGCTACAGAAGATATTGCTATTGAGCACAAAATATGTCTCAGCGGGGAAAAATTCCCACTAAATCTGATGAGATAAATTTTTCCGTTTCTAAATTATTATAAGTTAAAACTAAAAAAAAAAAAAAAAAAAAAAAAAAAAAAAATACTTAAACTATTTTTTTTTTTTTTACTATTTCTAATAAAATTGCAAATAAATTTTAAAAGTATGCATTTTGAATTACAAGTGTTAACAAAGATAACAATATCTTTAAATAAAGACATGGAAATCCCTACAAGAAATTAGATATAATAAAAACGTCTGCAAAAGGATGACCGAGAAAAGAAACTCAGTTAAATGCATTTAACAGAGAAATAATGTACATTTATAAAGAGTTTCGCTTTTTTTCTGTGTTTTTACAGAAACTTTTAACAGTGTGGAAACAAATAATTTATAATTTACTCCTAAAATCTATGACAAAAATAATATTTTCTGAAAATGGTGGCCTAATGCAAAATACCCGTGGGAGAAGGTCAGCTGGTCAATAAAATAAACCCACGAGT
Organism: Maratus speculifer; assembly: GCA_964019185.1. Lineage (NCBI taxonomy): Eukaryota > Metazoa > Arthropoda > Arachnida > Araneae > Salticidae > Maratus > Maratus speculifer. The sequence continues at coordinate 441,145,102 of OZ025289.1, read as the reverse complement.
GTAATTTTACTATGGCATCACATGACTCTTTTCGATCAATTTACTGAACATGCTTTGGTGATTTTTCTCATGCAATAATTTCGCTCCGGGGAAACTCTATAAATAGAGGCCATTCATTTCCTGCTTAATTAGAATTAGGAGTCTTTCAAAGCACAGAAAGTGATGTTTAAATTAAATTCATCCATAAAGGAGAAAGAAAAAAACGGAATTTATTAAATTTTAACGACCATTTGGTAAATGATTTTTTTCAAAGGTTAAAATTTAAGACTTATATATGAATTTTTCATAAAAAAATAAATAAATAAAAAACATCATTTTTATGATTATCAAAACGCATACATATTTACGTAATGACAGCGCTATGCACCCCATGGAATTAACGTTAATATTCCTGAACCAATCATAAACAAATTTTAAATGAAATTTCAGTTTTAGAATTTTCGATGCTGCAAATTTTTGAACTTCTATACGTCGCAAATTTTAAGTTTTTACATCGTCGTATAGGGAAAAAATGTACTTTTAAATGTAACTTGTTTAAAAACTACCTCAGTGTATTTTTGAGCTATTTATTTTTATTTATTTATTTATTTATTGCAATTTTTTTGTCATCACGGCAATAGACGTATTCCATTAATAAAAATATCATTTTTATGATGATTAAAACGTGTGTTACATGATAACAGAGTCATATATTATGTACGTCATGGATTAAACTCGGGCCAATCAGAAAACGAATAAAATGCGGAAATAAGAAGGATTCAGATATGTTTCAGATATCTCTAGACCGAGAGCAACAACCATTTTCTAAATGGTTAACAAATAAAGGGATATTAAATAAGGGACATTATGGAAATTGTCTGTTTGCTTTAATTTTTATAAAAATCTATAAGTAACACATTAGTGGAAACAAATAATTTATAATTTACTCCTAAAATCTATGACAAATATAACATTTTCTGAAAATAGAGGCCTAATGCAGAACACCCGTGGGAGAAGGTCAGCTGATCAATAAAATAAACCCACAAGTAAGTATAATTTTACGATGGCATCACATGATTGCAACGACTCTCTTTTCGATCAATCTACTGAACATGCTTTGGTGATTTTCGCATGCAATAATTTCGCTCCGGAGAAGCTCTATAAATAGAGACCATTCATTTTCTGTTTAATTAGAGTTAGGAATGGCATCTCTCCTCTTTCAAAGAAAAGAAAGTGATGATTAAATTAAATTCATAAAGGAGAAAGAAAGAAAAAAAAGTGGGTAAGTGTGATCGGAGATCGCACAGAGGTTTCATTTAATATCTCCTTCAAAACACATTTTTTCATTAAATTAACAATTGAAAAACGGTTTTTCGCGCTATTTTGGGATTTCTTCACCAATCGCGCTAACCAGAACAGAATATTAACAGAATCTTCCCCTAAATGTTGTCTTGATCGCATATATTTGTTTATTTCTCTATCAGAATCTGCAGATTTAGTGAAGGTATACGCAAGTAAACAAAATTATGAATAAAAATAAAATATTGCAAAGCTTAGCATAAATTTAAGGACAGAGGACAGAGACGAATAGGGTTTCGTCAGATGAACGAAGTCCTAAAAACAAAATTTAATAAATTTTAATGACCATTTGGAAAATGATTTTATTCAAAGTTAAAATTTAAGACTTACAAATAAATTCTACATAAAAAAAAATAACAAAAAACATAATTTTTATGATTATCAAAATGTGGCTTACATAATGACAGCGTTATGCACTCCATGGATTAAACATTCATATTCCTGAATCAATCATAAACAAATTTTAAATGAAGTTTCAGTTTCATTATTTTTTATACTGCAAAAATTTAAACTTCTGCAAATTTTAAGTTTTTACTGCAGTTTCAGTTTACTGCAATTTGCAGTTCTGTAAACCGCAAATCAATTGACCAATTTTTCTGTTTTTTATAATCATTTGAAATTTGAACCTACCCACTCCCATTGAACACAGTTCAGTTTGCGCTTCTTAACCACAGATTTTGAGCTCAAAATTTAAGTTTATGTCTAAACTTCTAAACAAATTTAATGAGATGCAAAAAATAACGGTAAAAAATAGTTGTTCGTTACTCCAAAGTCTAAAGCGTGACTCTATCGGCATTTTTTGAAATTTATCTTTATAATTTATTTTTAAGACAATACTGACATAAAGAAAAGTTTTAGTGAAAACCGCAAACGAATCGATCAATTTTTCCGTTTTTTATAATCATTTCAAATTTTGGACCCTAAACTTTGATGGCGCCTATCTCCTTCGGAAGACGTTTGGGACCCTTAGATTCCCATTTAATATCGTTTGTCTTGATGTGTACTATCACCCCTTAAAGTCTTGCCCAGTAGTTTAGATACACCCTGTATATCACTTATATATATATATATATATATATATATAAAATTTACATTAAATGTAATATTAGACGTATCTGAAAATCCATTCACAGTCTTGTGCAATACTACACATTTGAAAATCTTAAACAAGTAAGAAAAATCATGCGTTAAGCATAGATTATGAAGCACTTTCCAACACTTAATGAAATCTTTAACAAAACTTTGTTATTTAGGGAAATAATAGTGTATAGCCAAATGTACCCAAATATGTATTCCAGTACTTTTGAACAGCCCTGTATTTCATATGTCAGTTGATATAATAGGAAAATTTAGTTTAGCAAGAAAATACCCTGTAGCTTAAAAATCCTTTTTTAGCAATTCATACTATTAGATGGAAACATACTTGAATACTTTTGTTCAGCCCTGTAGTTTACATTGTACCTTTATTACACGTCAGCATTAGGCTAAAATTTATTGTAAACTAAAACACTTTTAAAACAACTGAAATCACATTCTCATAAATCATCATTTATAAGCGTCCATGAATTCTTTGCGTGGCCCTGTATATCCTTTTATCTATATTCTGCAAACATTTCTCAGTAAATTGAGTGAAGCTCAGCATAAAAATGCATAGCTTATTTAAGAACCACGCTTAAATAATTTACGCTCATATTCAGTAACGTTGGTGAGCTCTTTTGGGTAGCCCTGTATATCAACTATAACATTTATACACACCATATAATGTGCATATATTTAGCGAAATATAAACGCGAATATCATAATTAAAATGTATTTCATCCCTCCATCAGCCATCATCGGACACATATGCGGTACTTCGGAAAGAATATAGTATTTGAAATCTTTTGTATGGCCCTGTAAATGCTATGTACTTCATATTATGCAAGACAGTAGCGTATAATTTATATTAAGCTTCAGTGACATATATCAATTTTATTATACATGAAAAAGCTTAATATATTTAAAATATGTCACACACAATTCCCCCTTTTACCATTATCTAATGGAATTCTTTTGTTTGGCCCTGTAAATGAATAATAGCTACATTTTCACCTTATATTTTATAGAATGCATATTTGAATATGTTTGACAGGGTATAACATCTTTAAAATTCCTTTGAAACGATTTTTCCCCATAGGCCGTAATGTAATGGGAAACTTTTGATTCGCCCTGTAGATAAACTAATCATGGAAGAAACTTCATTTTCAATAGGGTTCGTGCTAGGATAAACGTCAATAACGTCCTAAAATTTCATGGCAATCCGAGTATATTAACGATTTTTCCCAATGGACCGTAATGTAATGGAAAACTTTTGATTCCCCCTGTAGATAAACTAATAATGGTAGAAACTTCATTTTCAATAGGGTTTGTGCTAGGGTAAACGTCAATAACGTCCTAAAATTTCATGGCAATCCGAGTATATTAACGATTTTTCCCCATAGGCCGTAATGTAATGGGAAACTTTTGATTCTCTCTGTAGATAAACTAATCATGGTAGATACTTCATTTTCAATAGGGTTCGTGCTAGGGTAAACCTCAATAACGTATAAAAAGTTCATAGCAATTCCGAGTATATTTACGGGAGTTAGAGCGCGGACAGACGGCCAGACGGCCATTCGGCCATCCGGCCAGACAAACCGAATGCTTTTCAAACACTTGAACACTTTTCAACTTTGTTGGAAAGTGCTAAAAAAGGGTGAAAAATATAAATAATTTTTTCAAAAGTAGTAGGGATTTAAAAAATTAAAAGTTTTATAAACTTAAAAGTTTTAATTAAATATGCAGTTATTTTTTTTTTTTTCAAAATGTACTTTTCGCTGAAAAATGAAATGCAGTGAATTCACAATTTGAACCATATTTTTTGAAAGAAACAGAATTGTTGAAAAGGTAAATTGCATCTTTAAGAAGTGCCTGAAACCCCCATTGCAGAAATATCTCAACTTTCTAGAGTAGCCATACTCAACATATTTTTCACGTGGGCCACAAATATAAGTTTCCGATATTAAACGGGCCATAATACACTTATAAAAAGGTTAAGAGAAATAAAAACAGTAATTAAAATAACAAAAGTAGTCTAACCAATTCAGTATAACAAAGTTAATATTATCGCTAGGTTTGTGGCGGAAGAATTATCACCAAAGCATTTAACACCACTCTTTCCAAATAGCAAACTTCGCAATAGATTTCCATTGCAAATGCTGTGGAGTTTTTCATTATAGAATAGATATGAAACGTAATATTATAATAATACTGAATTTTCAAAGAGATTTTTTCATAAATCCATGTTTTTCTCAATGAAAAAATCGTAGAAATATGTACTGCAAATTTAATTTGGCATGACTCTTGCTTATTGTTGAATATTTAAAAAAAAATGTGTACATCACTGTAGGACAAATAGGACTACACGCAAAAAGAACTTATGACAAAGGAAACGGTTTTTAACACAATTTTCAGTTAAAATCTGTCTTTTTACATATAATTATCTTCCCATAAAATTATATAAAACAACGCTGAAGATCACAAATACTTTTTTATGCGCATCTCAATTAATTATGTAAATATGGATTTATTATTATGTGCCTCGGGCCGCACATAAAATGTCTTCGGCCCATGTGCGGCCCGTGGGCAGGTTGAGAATAGTTGCTGTTGAGGACTAAGCTTCAGATATTATTTATCTTTGTCTTATTTCAATCTACTTAATTCAGAGTTTTCTTTTTATCTGCCGTATATTGATATGTTATAGGATCAATTTGATCATCTTAACAAGATAAATTCAATGATGTTTAAAGTATAATAAATATGTAAAATGTGAAAACAAAATTCAATAATATGCTCAAATTCTCATCTCAGGATATGTATTTCAAATATCTTTTACTGCATTCACAAATTAATTTTCCTGTGATATTGTATCTTATGACTTTTTTTTACATACAAAGCGATATCGATATCTTTTCACAATACGTTTTTTTTTCAATAAATCATTATTTTGTTCGTCCTTAATTTTTTTCTACTGCTGTGCCAATAATTTAATCCATCTCAGTATCATCCCTTTTTTTTTTTTTTTTACTTACATCCAGATATATACTCTAATAAAGATTCGTGAATGAAATACAGTGTATATGACACACTGACCTACAAGCAAGATTAAAGAACTACTATTATTTCCCTAAAATTCATTTGTAACTAAAGCATCCCATTTCACTCCACTCGGCATTGTCAGATAATGATACCAAATCGATTACATTCATTGCCTGACTCAGAAAAAAATGATAACTGCTTTTTCATTCAGATAAAATAGAAAAAAAAAGTAGCAGCATTGGCAAAGACCACAGGTGGCAAGTCAACAATATATTCCTCGATCAATACATGAAAAAGTGAAGCGAAAGTATTATCACTAAGCTCCATAGTGGACAAAATCTAAATTTAATCCATTAACATATTTTTTCTGTTAATATTTTGCGTGCTGTGAAGCAGCACTGAAAATGAGGTTAGTACCTAAGGGCGTGTGGTGTTTAGGGAATCGTGGCCTGTATCGGAAGGTATTAGGCTTTCTATAAATTATTAAGTCTGGTTTCGTACGGCATACTACACTGTCTAGAAGTATATAGTGTTGAAATCGCATATATCTGTAATGCTACAGAATGTATCCAAAATATTACATTATTTTAGACGACGCTGTCATCGAATTTATTGCTTGAAAGTGTTAAAGTAGGCGTTAATTACAACATCTAAAAATAAGTTAAAAATATATCTCTGAATGAATGCAATGAATTAATTTTCCTTCATTCCTAATGTATCAAACATTACAACATATGTATTTTTAACTATTTGGAAAAAATAGTTGTTGTTTTCGGTAGAGAATTGGGAAATCTAAGGTATATCTGAATATTTTTATTGGTTGAATTCCGCAACTTTTTTAATTTTATATGTTTCCTGATTGGTCCAAGTTTAATGTCCAAAAATGGAATACTTCTGTTTTTTATTTTATTCTTTTTTTTCATTGGTCCCAGTTTAATGTCTAAAAATGGAATACTTTTGTTGCCACGATGACAAAAAGAGTAATTAAAATTTAAAATAATAATAATAATTTAACAACAAATTGTGATAGAGATTTCAAACAAATTTCATTAAGAAGTGCATTTTTTTCTCTGTGCAATGGTGTAAAAATTTAAAATGTGCGATATTTTGAAGTCGAAAAATTTGTAGCTCCGAAAATTGTAAAGCTGAAATCTCATTCAAAATTTGTTTGTGATGGGTCCAGGAATATTAATGTTTAATACATGTCGTATGTAATATGAAGTGTTCAGAAGTCAGTCTGATTAACTCCATCCAATAAAAATGCACATTTTAAACAGTTAAAGTTCTCTATCTTTAATCGACTGTTTTTATCTATTTATTTTATTTTTATTTTTTTTTTCTTTATCGTTGGTCCAGGAATGTTAATTTTTAGTGCAAGGCTTACGTAATGTATGACTCGTTGTGATCATCCTAAAAATGATATTTATTGTTATTATTAATTTAAATATATAGAATTTATTTATACGTCTTTAAAAATTTGAGTCTTTGAAAATATAATTTTCCAAATAGTCGTTATAATCTGTTAAATTACAATTTTGTTATTTTTTAAAACTAAAATATTCATAAAAAATATTCTAAATATTTTTTACTTCTATGTTTCGCAAAATTTATCTTTCAAAAATAAATTTCTCGTACTTTAAATTACATCATAGATATTTAGAAACACACAGGATTTATATTCACTCAACGAAATAAATTCGATCATAGTGCCCTCTGGTGAAAATGTAATTTTTTGGAAACTGCTTCACCTGTTGTATTTCACACTAATACTTCTAGACACTGTAGGTAAACAATGTAAAAACTTTTACGGAAAACCCTCGAAAATTTTTAACAGTTTCAAGCAAAAAAGTCAGAATTTTTTGATTAGATGCAAAAATCAAGAAATAATGCGATAACCAATTTCTTCGAAAGACACTATAGAAGGTGTGCACACATTTTTTAAAGCGATTTTCAGGGTACTTACAGAACTATTTTACATAAAATATTTATTTTAAACGTTCAGTTTGGTTAATCAATTCGGTTAATCTCCTGAGTGTTGTCAAAATTTTCATCACACCAATGATTTATCGCTTTGATGGTGAATTAAAGTGGATGCGACTTTTTTTCTTATCAAAAACTTGTCAATATAAAAGTTGTAGATAATATTAAAAATATTTGCAACAAATTTAAGGAGATTTGATATCTTATGAATTGAAGTTATTATTTTTTTCTCTTCTTAGAACACAATTTCCCCCCTTGAGGACATTTTTAAAGATATCAAAAATCTGTCAGACATATATTTTTGATCATTATCCTAGAAGCAATAATAGCTTTTAACTAATTTAATGTATATTATAATTAAGAAGTCACGGTTTTTTTCTGTTTTCACGAAAATTCTCCCCTTTACACTCTTTTAGTCCAATTTTGACCATTAACCCTTTCATGTCTGGTGTATTATTAATAGTACATTCTTTTAATGGAGTATTATTTGTTTTAACAAATACTTTTGTTACAGTTTACATGAGGTAATGTTAGTATGTGCCTATGTATTTGCCATATGATTTCATTAACGTTTAGATATTTAGTTATAATAACAATGATAAATATTTGCTAAATTCTCTTTGTACTATTTGTGATTCTTTAAATTTAAACACATATTTAATTCTTTAAATTTAAAATTAAGATTACTTTCCTGAAAGAATCATCTGTAATAAAGCACAAAAAGTACTAGAAATTTGTAATGTCAGTTAAATCTTGATGTAATAGAATATTTTCTAAATATCACCAAAAACTCTTCCTTAGCCTATTGTCATATGAATTATAATTAAATAATACGCAAAAATAAATAAATAAATAAATAAATAAAAAATAAAAAACAGTATTTTTATGTTTTAGACAGTAATATATTCGTTAAACTCTAATTAATCTATTTGGATAGCTAGTGTTAATGTTTTCAATGTAAAAATATTTTTTTTTTCTAAGGGGAAAAAAAAATTGAAACCGAAAGGGTTAACGAATTTGACCAATATTTTCTCCCCCTTCATTTCATGTATCAGTTTGGAAGATCTGTAAAAATATTTCAGAAATACCAACACAGGAGCGTATGTTATAGGTTAATATTTCTTACGAAATCTATATTTAAAAATCATACTTTGTCATTTAAACCAGAGTTATCTTGAACATATACAGTCGAGTCTCTATATAACGAAATCCATCGTTACAGTAAAAAATTCGTTATATAATGAAATTCGATGTATAAAAAATGATATTAAAAATCGTATTTAGTGTGTAAATTTTAAACAAATATTATTTTTGATGTTTTTAATTAAGAATTTGGAATGTTTAAAAATAAATATTAACCTAACATTTTATTTCTTAATTATTTAAGCAGTTTCAAAAAAGAGAACAGACATTTATTTGAAAGCTTAATGAAAATCAAATAAGGAAGACTTGCATTAATTTCAGACGAAGAAATCTAATTTTTTGTTGTTTTGATTTTAAAATTGTTACGCTTTCAAAGAAAAAAAATGCTCAAATTTTAGCAAGGAATGAAAAATTGTAGTTAACATTTTCCTCCATTTGAAGGCCTCTCTTATGTGCCTCTCATTGATTCCTCTCTTATATGTGTAACAATTTAATTGACTCTGTTTTGAGAAGGATGATGAAAGGTGTGTGGGAGGTGGGATGAATTCGTTGGATTTTAAGAACAAGAAGAGAAGTAATAATAATAATAATAATAATAATAATAAAACTTAGCACTGAACGATAAATTAAAAATAAGTGATGGAAATTTGATTCCATATGATTTCAAAATTTTTTTAAAACTGAATAAATTAAGACCAATTTATGAAAAAAATCGTTATATAGAGATAGATATTTCGCTATATAGAGACTGTTTTTAATGTAATCATGCGAAAAGGTTACAGTCCCTACAAAAAATTCGTTATATAGAGAAAATCGATGCATGGAGTTTCGTTATAGAGAGACTCGACTGTATTTAACATACATAGGAAAAGAAACAAGAGTTTCTTTTTTGAAGTGAATTAATAAATCAAATTTAGAAGCCTTAAAGTTTGATAATTTTGGATTTCAGTTCTTTTGTTTCAACCGTCAAGTTTTACTTAAGGGGGGGGGGGTCCAGGACACATTTAATTTTTAGGTAGATTTCGTATGAAATACTACCTATTGCATTGTCTCCCATGTTGGAATTTCTGAAAAATTTTTGCGGATCTACACGAATCATGACTCCTAGACCCCAAAACCACCATCAGTAAAAAAGTTTATATATCTATCTATCTATCTATCTATCTATCGGTGTATATCACTTTCTTCTAGACACGATAACTTCCATAATTATGCTCAGATCTTCTTCAAACTTTTACATAAAATCAAGGAGCCTAAAATCTCGGTCGAGTTCGTTAATGGGCAAAATCGGACCAAGGGGGTGGAAATAGGGAGGGTTTTTGTGAAAACAGAAAAAACGCGATAACTTCTTAGTTAAAATAGATATCGAATCAGTTTAAAGTTTATATTACTTCTAAGAAATGGGCAAAAAGTTTATGCATGACAGATTTTTTTATAAAGTTAAAAATGGGCTCAAGGGGCGAAAAAAACATGGTTTTTGGGAGAAAAAAATTCATAACTTCGTCAATTCTCAAGATATTAAATCCAACTAAATTTTATATAAATGTACTCAATATTATCTAAAATTTTTGTATTTACAAGTTTTTGATAGGACCAATTTTTACCGAGGAAAAAAATGAAAAACGAAAAGAAAAAGGGGGGAGGAAAAAGAAAAAAACCCATAACTTACTCAATTCTTAAGCAATCAAATCTAATTAAATTTATTTTACATCTTCACAATAAGATCTACAACTTTTATATTGACAAGTTTTTCATAGAACCCATTCTTATAGCAAAAATAAATTAAACAATAATAGGAGATGGAGTAAAAACCTTAAATCCAAACTGCTTATATTCTGACTCATTTTAAAATTCATTTTTGATTTTAAACGCATCCAAATGACAGATCCTCTTATTTAGGAACTATATAATGCGACGTTTTGGCCAATTTTTTGATAAAGGCAGAATATATTTTTAAAAAGGCTGCCAAAAAAGGTATTTTGAACAGATTTCCCGAAATTATCGTCATTAAAAATTGATTAAGTATAACAAATTGCGTTTTTTCTGAGTCATTTTTAAATTCATTTTTGTTCTCAAACCCATCCAATTTACAGGTCCTATTATTTAGGAACTATATAATGCGACGTATTGGCCAGTTTTTTGATAAAGGCAGAATATATTTTTTAAAAGGCTGCCAAATAGGGTATTTTGAACAGAATTTCACGAAATTATCATGATTGAAATTTGAAGAAATTAAAAAAATTGCGTTTTTACCGAGTCATTTTTAAATCTTTTTTTGTTCTCAAACGCATCCAATTTACAGGTTCTCTTACTTAGGAACTATATTATGTGACGGAGTGGCCAGTTTTTTGATAAAGGCAGAATATATTTCAAAAAAAAGGCTGCCAAAATGGGCACTTCGCACAAAATTTCCCAAAGCGACCATGATTAATGAACTGTGGGTATTCAAATAACAAATTGTTTATTTTATGACTCATTTTTAAATCCAATTTTGCTCTGAAACGCATTCAAATGACAGTTTTTTGTTACTTAGGAACTATATAATGTGCGTATTGTTTGATTTTTTGATAAAGGGTGAATATACATACTTTTAAAAGCTGTCAAAGTAAGCACTTCGCAAAAAAATTTCCCAAAGCGATCATGATAAAAGAATTGAGGTTGTATTCAAATAACAATTTTTTTATTTTATGACTCATTTTTAAATTCAATTTTGCTCTCAAACGCATTCAATTGACAGTTTTTCGTTATTTAGGAACTGTGTAATGTGCCGTATTGGTCAGATTTTTGATAAAGGCTAAATATACATTTAAAAAAATCTGTCAAAGTGGCTGTACAAAGTGGCGTACAAAATTTCTCAAAGCAATCTTGATTAAAGAATTGTGGATGTATTAAAATAATAAATTGGTTATTTTATTACTCATTTTTAAATTCAATTTTGCTGTCAAACGAATTTAATTAACAGTTTTTTTGTTATTTAGGAGCTATATAATGAACATATTGGTCAATTTTTTTAATAAAGTAAGAATATAATTCAAAATATGTTGCCAAAATGGGCTTTTGAGTAGAATTTCGTTTAAGAGGATTTCGATAAAACCAGTTCTTACAGAAAAATGAAATTAAAAATTTTTTAAAAGCGGTTGAATAAAGTAGTTAAACTGGGTTTATCTCTAATCATTTTTTTTTTTTTTTTTTTTTTTTTTTGAGATGAAAACTTTTCGAAATCTACCTCCGCCTATAGGCCATGCCGAAAGGGATTTTTTTTATATTTATTTAATGAGTTAAAATTTTGAATAATTTTGTGATGGTTAACCATATTATTTGTAACCAAAATCACATGATAAAACTTCTCCTCATATATATATATATATATATATATATATATATATATATATATTTAAAATTTTTTAATTTTAAATTTATTCATAAAAGGTGTAATTTAAGATTTATTATATCATAACTCAAAATGTTATTTGTAGAATTTAATTTTTTTACATTTAAATAAAAAAAAAAATTATCTAAATTTTAATTTTGATTCAGCATTTTTTTAAATATTAATTTTAAAAAAAATAAAAATTTGAAAAAAAAAATTATGTATTACTTTTATTAAGAAAATCATATTTTCAAAAGTAAATAATTTTTTCAAATTTGTTGAATCAAAATTAAAGTAAAATCATCAAAAAAGACATGTTCTAAGTTTGAAATATTTATCTTTCACGGTTCTAGAGTTATAACAGCTTAAATTGGAAAGATTGTGAAAAAACGCATTTTCACAAGAAGTCTTTTCATGGCAACCATAGCTTGAAAGCCAGATTTCGAAAACAAACTAAAACGAAAATTTTACTATTTCCACTTCTAATTAAGATAGAAATATGATTTGAACGTCATTTTAAGCAAAAAAAAAAAAAAATAAAAAATAAATAAAAAAAATAAATAAATAAATAAATAAAAAAATAAATTTAACGCAAGTTTTTTTTTTTTTTTTTTTTTTTTTTTTTTTTTTTTTTTCTTTGAAAATTTGAAGATTTTTGCGCTCCGGACTCCTTTTAATAACAATTCTTATGAAAGCATATTTACTTACTCTGATGAGCAAATTTTCAGGTTTTACATCTCTATGGAAAATTCCATGCCTAAAATAAAAAATAAATAAATTTAATAAATATAATACAAAATTTATAAGTATTTATTTTTTTAATTTAATATTTCAAATTAGGCTTTTCAATTGCGTGATATTTATATTCTTTACAAATTTACTACATAATTAAAGCTGGGATAAACTACACGAAAATACAATAATTTGAACAATGTTTAAAAATTACTTCGCAAGAAGTTATATACTATGCAATATTTCTAAAGCATTAACTATTTACACAGTAGTTTTATTTTTTGAGTTATTAAAAATATTAAGTATCGCGGAACAAATACACTATAAATACGAGCGAAAATTTCCGATAAAGGTATAACAGAAACGCCTACTGGAATATTTGTAACAATAAACTGTATCTACGTCAAATTCTGGAACTCTTTCCTCATATTTCAGAAACTATTTGGAAAAGAGCCAGTAAAAGACTCCCAGAAAACAATACATTTTGTAGTTTAGATAAATGTTTTCGACATAAAAAGGACCCTTTACTATTCGTAAATTTTGAAAATTACTTTTATATTGCATATGAATTATTTTTAACACACTCAACTGATTGGTAAATAATTCATATGAGTAGTTATTTTCAAATCAGCGCGAAAATGTGTCTATGTTGATAATCGAACTCAGAACAATTAATTTAATCGTCAAAGCTGAAGTTTCGATTGAGCTATCTTGACGACTTCCTATCCAACATAATATTCTTTCAGTTAACTGTTTGGTAAATTACGATACGGTTACATGAGCTAATATTCTGTTGTCAGGAGCGTCGTCAAAATTGTTTAATTGTAAGTGTCAATTGAAGCCAAAGGTTCTGGGTTCGACACCCAGCCTGCCCACATTTTCACACAGATGAAAAATGACTGCGTTTATGTTGATTTCGTATTCCTATTTATTTTGAGTATTCGAGTTGGTTCTTCTCTTACTTTTGAATATAAGGGTGATATTATCTCCATCCGGTAGATAGAGGCCTTGTCAGTAATAATAATAATAATAATAATAATAATAATAATAATAAAAAGCTAAAAGTACATTTTTATAAAAAACTTCAATGTACCATAAACATTTCTGCATTATTTATGGTGTATAATTAATCCTTTGTGAATATTTCTATATTATACAAAATTTCCAATGTATCAAATACTTGCAATTGCATTAAATTGTGGGAGGTTAATGAATACTAGATTTAAAGATATGTTTACAGTAAAACTATAGTTCATATATTAAAACTCTTTAATCTTTCACGCGATTGCTCTGATATTATGTAAGTAATAACTTACCTATGGATGTGATCTAATGAACGAAGAAGTTGATACATATAATTTTTTACCCTAAATTCTGGCAGTGGTTTCCTTCGAGCTAAAAAGAAAATAATTTGAACGTTACTTATAAGACAATATGCTAATTCAGTACTGGACATTACAACACATTTGCAACTTGATTTTTTTATACGTAAAGAAGGAATACTGTAGTCAATTTTTAACTCATTTCGTGATAAGTTAGAATTTTAAAAATTATGTTAACCAGGTGTGTGTAGGTTTTAGAGGCAAAATAATAATTTAAAAAATAAATAAATAAATAAATAAAATAAAATAAAATAAATAAATAAAAATTTGCTCTTTTTAGCTCCGGAAAGATAGGGCATTCCATAAAAATAAAGAATACATTTCGGAGATTTTAATCGTAGAATAGTGGAATTTTCTAAATAAATTTAAATTAAAACAAAATATTTTTTTTTACATAAATGTAACTTGTGGGACATAGGAAACATATAAAGAAATATTTTTTTTATCATACACACAGGGCTTTTAAAAATAAATATCATATCTGAAAGCTGTACTTGATTTGTATTACCCAGGTGAGTAATGTAAAGTTCAAGAATGTGGGCTACAAGAGTTTGAACAACAACATCCAATCTGACCATCGATTAATCTAATTTTATTTCTCCCATTTATCCTATCTCATACTTATAAACCAATGGCTCATCACTCATAGCTCACATTTAAAACGTGCCATTCCGTATACCAAAATTCGTTTATTCATAAAAACACTCAAATGGCAGCAAGAAAAATTGGATGTGGTTGTCAAGAAAAGAAAGAATCCCTTCTCTAAAACTTTTTCCTTTAATAAATAAAGGAAAATTAGGACTAATTATAAACATGAATGTTTAGTACAACGACAAATGATTTATTGAGAAACTAGCTGAACCGCCCGGCGTTGCCCAGGTTTGTAACAAACAACTTTTAAATTATCTTGAAAATTGTACAGCAAAATCTCATAAAAAAATTCAATCTCGCATCGAACAAGCCTCGACTCGGGTCACTGCTGTATATGGCACCGTATAGCAAGTGTGCTGCGCACGCACATCAATATATTGTAAAATAAAAAAAAAATCTCGAACCGAACGAACCTTGAACCCAGTCCCCATTGTCTAAAGCACCGTTTATCAAGCGTGCTGGGCACGCACTTCAAAATTTTACAGAAGATAAAAATCAATCTAGAATTTTTGATTTCCACATTCTACCGTCTGGGGGCGACCTTTATTCTTAAAAAAAAAAAAAAAAAAAAAAAAAAAAAAAAAAAAACTGTTTTAAAACGAAAATTTGTTAAACAACTTACCAGTAGATATATTAGTCAAAAGAGTGGTGATCTTAAACAAGAATTTAAGATATTTCCTGAAATTGCTATTTGAAAACAGTGGTAAGTGCACATTTGGAATTTTTATATTAAATAAGTAATATTTATCCCAGGACTCTGTCAAAAATCAGCCTCTAAAACAGTACGGTTTCAAATATTTGATTGAGTCCCCTACTAGAAGTTTGTTCCCCCCCTTCCCTCCCCTCGAAATTTGATGCCCCTTCTTTTTAAAATCTCTATTATTGGTTTCAAAATATCTGAAAGCTCCAAATCGATCGGTACGCCACTTTTCTTAATTTTAACAAATTAGCCTTTTAAAAAAATATTTATTTTTCTTTTTTTAAAATCTATCTTTTTATGAAACAAAAACTTGCGGATCAATTTTTATAAAATTTAGATATTATTAAACAGTTTTTAAAGATAGGGGTATATCCATAACTATAAAATCAGTAAATGGTGTTTTTTTTTTTTTTTTTTTTTTTTTTTTTAATAAATGAAGGCGTTTTAAAGAATCCTAGTATAAAAATCATTTGCGATTTAGAAGATTGTCTTTTTAAATAAGAGAGTGAAATGAATCATGCAATTAATGAAATAATAATTAACACTTAAGATCGTTACTGAGCGACCTTGAAAAAAATTACATATCTGAAATCAGCAAAAAAATTCTTTATCTGAATGCATAAAAATCAAAAATATTAATTTAATAAGTGAAAAAATTTATATTCGCTCGATAATTTTCACTAATGAAAGGTGTCGGTTTTTTGCAATGAACATCTGGCGTCCATAGCAGAGATTTCAGACCTTTTTTCGAAGGAAATATAAAAAAATTTTATCAATCGATTTTTCGAACAACCTGAAACCTCAGCGGAATAATGTTTAGAATTTTTGAAAAGGGAACTTTTTTGCATATTGCTGTGCAATACTCGAATTTTCAGACCCATTAGAATTTAAGATAGAGTTCTTTGTAAAAAGGCCCAGTACGTTTATCGCTCTGACAGCGCTGTAATTCTGTTAACTCATCACAGTCTATTCAAGTTTTCAAAGAAGCATTCTGAAGTTTAATAAAGATCTAAGCTTTTGTTGAATAATGAATTTTTTTCCGTTATTATAATTTGGGATTTTTAACTGATTTTTCAACTAATTATTATAAGTTTAAAATTCTGAAACACAGGCGCTCCAGGAGAGGTCTTCGATTAGCCCTACAAAAATTTTGAGCCTCGCCAGTGCCGTAGGTTTTGCTAGCCATCGCATACACATACGGACACACAGAATGAAAATTTTTTTTATTAATATAGATAGTCACATGAGTTTTTTTCAAAGTTACAACTGTTTTACAAATAATATTATTAAGTCACTTTTATTCGCATCTCTTGCGATTTGTACAATCTATAGTAGACTAAAATTTGTAAAGAGCTAAAACGACTTCTTAAAAATATATATAAATACGTAATAATAAATAGGTTTTTTTAACATTTATAAATGACTTACATATGTATATAATCTATGCATAAATTAATTTCATTAAAACAGATTTTTATTCTGCATGTTTCATTTAAGGACACAGTTTAACTTTTCAACAATTTTGCTTATTTTTGAAAAATGTAGTTCAATGGGAGACCTCACTGAATTTTAAAGTTCAACTAAAAGTGAATTTCGAAAAGAAAAATTAACTGCATCTTTAATTAAAAATTTTGAAAAGTAACAAAAACTTGAACTTTTAAAAATGTTTACTTTTTTTAAAAATATTGATATTTTTGCTCTTTTCTTTTGGATTGTCAAATGGGTATAACAGAAGATTCCGCATAGATTTTTAGATTACATATAATATTACATTTAATATAATTTTTTTACTAATATATATAGTGTAAAATGATGAAATTAAATTCATGTTCAGATATTGTTATTAAAAAGAAATAGCAAAAAACCATAAGGCTAATTCCATGCGCAGTTTTATCACATGTATAATAAAGTACATGAACAAAAAGTTTAAATGTCTATATAAAACACGCACACACATAAAAAAGACTTAAGCGTTTTTAAAACTTGAAAGTGAAGACAATATGAATATGAAGAAACAGCCATTAAAGTTATAATTTGTATGGCTAATTGCATTGGATGTATTAATAAAATTTACAATATCGATATATTTGCCATATGGGTAAAAATGAGGTGTCAAAATATTCACAATTAGATAGGCTTTCATTTAATATTTAAAAATAAAATTAGATTTTTTGATAATTTTTTTTGAGGTAACTTTCTCTTCAAGGTGGTCCGAGAATGAAAATTTTACTTTTTTGTCTATTTCGCCTTTACCCACATAGAAATGCATACGAATCAATGCAGTCCGTATAAAAAAATAAGTTCCAAAAATAGGTTTTAACACTAGAACTACCGGTGTTTCATATATACCTAGTTTTACTGCATCCGTCAAATTGACGGATTTTTGATCACGGCTTTCATTGTAACTTTTGACTTAGTTAATGTAAATGAAAATATATAATTTAACAAAAAGATGATTTAGTATGATAATTCATTGTTTATTAATAAAAAATCAAAAAAAAAAAAAAAAAAAAAACCAGTTTATATCTGCATTTATAGTACATTTGCCATGCATGAAATAACTATGAGGGACATATTTTACATGTTATCTTAGATTAACACTTGCAACGGACATATTAAACTTAGTTAATGTAAAAATATATATATAATTTAACAAAAACAATATTTAATATTCATTAATGATAAATATAAAGAAACTACGTAAAACCAGTTTCTATTTGTATTTACAGTATATCACATTTGATATGCACGAAATAATTATAAGGCAGATATTTTACAAGTGTCTCTTATCTTAGATGAACACCTTCCACAGATATTTGACTTAGTTAATGTAAATAAAAAAAAAATATGTAATTTAACAAAAATAACATTTAATGTATTAACTCATTAATTATTAATTAAAAAACCCAATTACTATTTGCATTTATAGTACAGCACATTTGATATGAATGAAATAATTATGAGGCACATATTTTACAAGTACATGTTATCTTAGATGAACACTTACCACAAACATATTTATTGCATACATTGCAAGTATAAATCGCTTTTTTTTTTTTTTTTTTTTTTTTTGCATAATCGAATTTGGCAAGATTTGCGATCATAAGGGATATTTTGTGAATTTTCTAGAACACAATCAATTGATTTTCGTTCTTGTTTTTGGGAGGAGGCTTATTTTCTGCAGCACCTATATTCACTGGAGGACTTCGGATTTCTTCACACTTCGGATAATTGAAATAAAAATTGTTTTCTAGTTATATTTTTATCACAAGTCTCTTTATACGAAATTCACGCATTGATTGCTGCCAAGTTCAAAATATTATAAAATACCTGCAAATGCCATCTACGTGACCCTGCTTTTACGCTATATTTGCGGTCTAATTGGTCAATTACGTCTACTCCAAACTTAGTCTCATTATAAAATGACACAGGTTGCAGGAATTTGTTTTCGATTAGAAGCAATTTTTGCAGATTTATGTTTTGAGCTAAGAAGTAGTACTTTTTTACGAGGCTTACTTTTGTAAACTGTTAAAACAACATCATTTGATGGGTAGAGTTTTGTGGAGAAAAGAGCCATGTTATCTTTTCTAACTTTAGCTATTTTCGGCAATTCTCTTTTATTTGCTCCTATAGTTCCAACAAGACTTGATTTTTTGGCCAGTAGCTTCTTTGCGAGCTGCATGCTTGTAAAAAAAATTATCCGTTGTTATATTCCTCCCACAATTTACGTAGTTTTTTACAAGATTCAAAACTGCAAATTCATTCAAAGGTACTCTTGATGGTCTAAGTTCGTCTTTGCCTAAATAGGGAAAGCCATTATAAGATATTTACTTCGCATGTCTACAGCTAACAAAAATTTAATTCCGAATTTGTCTTTTTTTTTTTTTTTTTTTTTTTGGTCATATATTGCAGAAATCTGCATCTTGCTTTTGTGGGAAACAATTGTTCATCTACGCTTATATTCTGATCTGGTTTGTAACAAGCTTGGCTGTTATCAATAAAGGACTTCCAAATTTCGGAAGCTAATCCAAATTGATAATGATCGCATCCTAATTACATTTACAAGTTACTGATACGTTTGATATGAAGCCTGGAGCAGACTGCGCATGGGCGAAAAAGGCTAGTCCATGTGGAAAATGGGGAAGTCCGCACCACTTCAATATGAGTTTGTTAATTGCCAAAGCCGTCAATTTGACGGGTCTTGGTATAAATAGGTATAGGTCATACTGATTATGGAAATTAAAATGGGTGAGAGGAAATTGAATAGGAATATTTAAATATTCTTATGTTTCATTAAAAGTCGTATCATAAAATTTTGGAACTGGCCATAAATTATATCAATTTTTTAAGCATGAAATTTGAAAACCGTCAAAATGACGGTCTTGGTCGTTCTAGTGTTAAACTTTTAGCTATGCTTAAAATTTTAGATATACACTATATGGCCAAAGATGACCGTCCACTTGCGATTTTAGACATTTTGTTAAATAACTAGAAAAATACATGAGGAATTATCTTGAAACTCTAAATGTGTAAATATAATTGTAAAAGTAATACATTTCCGTGAAGATTTTTTCCCGAAACTCCAAAGGGGACTGTCAACAAATTAAAAAAGAATGAACATCTTTTGGATAACCCTGCCGAAACTAATGTAGCATAAGCGTTCAATCTGTAGATTATGGTTAAGTGGCTTATTGTAATAAACTGTGCTCATTCTTATGTTGATGTCATGTATACTCGCAGAGAAATTAAGGTTTTTATAAAAACTGTCCCAAATTTTTCGAAGATTTTTGCTTATAATTTGCAGAGTTATAAAATAATATTCTTTACTGAAAATATGAATCAGTTGTTTCCAAAATGAAGCAAAAAAATGAGGAGTTTTAACCAAATGTAGTAGTACGTCCCATAATGTGTATTCTATATTGACACTAATCACTGAATATACGGATACAACCCCTCTTGTTTTTGCTTCATTTTGGGAATAATGGATTTTCAACTTATTCTATTGACGATTATTTTCAGAATTTTCAAGGCTATGATTTTGAGACTTTCACAAAAGATGCTCTGTATATTTAGCTAACATATTATGAAAATGAAATTTTGATATCGTAGAAGCATGCGTAGTGAAAAATTATTTAGGAAACCTACTTATTTTTCATACAATTTTTATTATATTTTAATTCTAATTGCATGGTATTGTATGCAATGTTGTTTGTCATATTTTCAGAAAATAATGTTATTTTATATAAAGAACTCTGCAAATTATAAGCAAAAATCTTGGAAAAATTTGGGACTGTTATTATAAGTCCTTAATTTTTCTACGGGTATGCATGCTATCGACATAAAAAATAAACACAGTTTATTTCAATAAGCCGTTTAATCATAATCTACAGTTTGAGAGCTTTTTCTACATTAGTTTTGACAGGGTCATCCAAAAGATATTCAGTCTTTTTTAATTTGTTGACGGTCCCCTATTTGAGTTTCGAGAAAAAATATTCACGGAAATGTATGACTTGTAATATTATATTTACACGCTTAGAGGTTAAGAATTATTTCTCATGTATTTTTCTAGATATTTAACAAAATGTCTAAAATCGCAAATGGAACGTCATCTTTGGCCATATAGTGTATCATCTGAGAGAATAACTTTGAATAACTTTCCTCACGTCTGTCCAAAAAAGAGTAAATATTAATCTGTTTTCATATTTACAAAAATATTTATTTTAATAATTTTAACATTTTTAAGGTCAGTCAATTTGGTGAGTATCTCAACGTACATACATACAGATATATATATCGAAAACAAAAGCTCTTTCACTAAAAAAAAAAAAAAAAAAAAAAAAAAAAGTTGCTTAAAGAGTTAAAATGAAATGTAGAAAAAGTTAAATATATGAAACAATATAAAAAGAAGGTTTAATCGACATTTAGGGAAAACAAATAATTACCTTTTAAAAGTTCGTACATATTTAAATCCATCAATTCGAAAACTAGTGCTAGGCGACCTGACTTTTTGTCACTGTAAATAGAAGGAAAAATAAATTGTTTAAAAAAACATAAAAAAAATCAAAAATAAAATAGATTTGTTAAACAACAAATAAAATATAATTAACTCATTTTTTTCGTTGGGTAACTCATCTGGTCATTATACTTATAAGAGCCTACAATACGAAAATTCACAAAATTAAAAATACTTTAATTTTAATATTAGAAAAAAACTCAGTGCCTTTGCTAAAAATTCCTTGGACCTGTGGGCATTATAAATAACTCATTAAATATGAAGAGCAAAAATATAAATCAAAATTGTTTAAATAAGAATCTATTCTTCAATTACATCTATTGAAACAATACGTGGAAAGTACTTATTTACTTATAATGAAAATATTGTAGATTTTTTTAAACTGATAAGTGCTTTTTTTTCTAAAAAAAGAAAACATCTCAAAATATTAAAAAAAAAAAAAAAAAAATTGGATTTTTTTTTTTTTATGCATGTGAAATTTAAAAAACATGAATCAGTCGCCTGATTAAAAAGGCCCCCAGGTCCAAGAAATTTTTAGCAAAGGCACAAAGTTTTTTTTATAAGATTTAAAATAAAAAGGTATTTTTAATTTTGTGAATTTCTCGCATTGGAGGCTCGTATAAGTACAGTGGCCAGATGAGTTACCCAATGGAAAAAAAAAAAAACTTTGGATACATTTTTTTAAATGTAAATTTCTTAAAAAGTAGATTGTAAAAAAGAAATAGTGTATGGGCGTTTATCTCGGGTATTTCCTTGAAGGCAGAAGCATTTTCGGTCTTTCCCTCTTGCGCAGTGAATCGAGTCAGTGAGTTCCAAAGAATCAGTGAGTCAAGTACTGATGTGGACATTGGTCAAGAATTTATTTGTTGAACATAGGCTAATGTTTGGCAGAAATAAAAAATTTATATACTTATTTTTTGAACTATATATCTAGTAAGCACAGAATGCTGCATTAAAAAAAAAAAAAAAAAAAAACAAATAAACTTTAATTATTTTTTTCCTTTTAAAATGAAACATTATAACATTTATTTCAGAGTGAATACTTTTGTAGCTCGTACATTTACAGATAGTAAAATTATTTAACTCGGGAGAACGCGCTCTTACCCAAGGTATGAATGGTTTTAACTTTGTCACCAATCAAAGTAAATAATAATTGTCACTTTATTCAGACGAAGACAATTCTTACAAATTTTGAGATAAAATAAGCTGAAGATTACTTTAAAAAAATTAATGGTTACAATTGTAAAAACCATACGCACTCTGGGTCTATTAGGCCAGGCGCGCGTCCTCCCGGGTTAAAAAATAATAATTCAGGTACATAAGATTAACATTCAACGTTCAAGGGTGGGGTAAAAAGTTATTATGTTGTGAATTTTGAATGTATACTTTTTTTTTACTATCACAAGAGCCCGGCCTGAAATATACCAAAACGTATATTGCAGATTAGTGTTTCCCGAATACGGGGCCGCGACCTGGTACCAGACTCTAAAATAAATGCCAGCTCCCGCAAATAAAGTGAAAAAGAGTGAAATAGTGCTGTTTCATTTTTTGTTCTTCCTTTCTTATGAAAATAAAATGTCCAATAAATATTAAAGAAATAATAGAACAGAATTAGAATAATTATAGAAACAAAGTCTACGAAAAGAAATGTATCGTATAATTCGGCATCAAAAAACAATTTCAATAATATATCAATGTTGGATTTTAAAATAATACAGGACGGTAGTTCTCAGTATACTGTTAAAAATATTGTGATTGATGACCCAGAAACTGCTGAAGCGATTGTTAACCATTTTATGGTTACATCTCCAAATCAATTAAATTTTGTTCTCCGTACCACAAAACTTTTAGAACTGTACATTTGTCGACGACAAAACACAGCTTTATCTGAAAAAACAGTAAAAATTTACAATGCCTTTTGCCATAGCTTACAAATGTGAAGCGGGTTCTAGTTAGAAGAAGACAAAATACGTTTTGTGAATAAATTAAAATGCATACCTCAGCTGAAAGCACACTTCCAATAATTGTCATTAAATTCAGTCCCAAAACTGAATTATTTTGTGAATCTCTGTAAACGAACAATGCACTGTAAATAAAAAAAACTCTGCGAAGTTACTAAGATTTTTCTAAAAGCCTTCGAAATTATTAATTTTTTTCTAGAAATTTTTATGTAACAGCAACGGCAAAAATTCATGTAACAGAATCTTTACATGGATTTTTGTTGTTACCGTTACATAAAAAGTTCTAGGAATCTCAATTTACAAGAAAAAATTTAGTAACTTTGCAGAGTTTTTTCCTACTGTGTAAACACTAAGCATTCCATAATTCATAGAAAATACACTGGTGTCCAAAAGTTAAGCATAATTGGTAATTAAGTAATTATTTTTAAATAATGAAAGAAATATGAATCGGAATGTGCTGAAACTCCAGGTGTGTAAACAAAATAGTACGCGTCACATATTTTCGCGAAGAGTTTTCCCCAAAATCGAACAGGGGACCGTCAACAAATTGAAAAAGAACGAAGATCTTTTGGACAACCCTGTCAAAACTAATGTAGCAAAAGCGTTCAAACTGCACATTATGATTAATTGGCTTATTGTAATGTACTGTGTTAATTTGTACAAGGATAGCATGTATACTCGTAGAGAAATTAAGGTTTTTATAAAAACAGTCCTAAATTTTTCCAAGTTTTTTGCTTATAATTTGCAGAGTTCTTATTATAAAATAATGTTCTTTTCTGAAAATATGACAAACATCATTGTACACAATACCCTGTCATCAGAATTTAAAAATAATAAAAATTGTATGAAAAATGAGCATGTTTAGTAAATAATTTTTCATTGCGCATGCGTCAACGATATCAAAGTGTCATTTGCATATTGTGTTAGCTAATTGTATAGAGCAACATCTGTAAAAGTTTCAAAAACATAGCTTGAAAATTCTGAAAATGGGAGCCTATAGAATCAACTCAAAATCCGTTATTCCTAAAGGAAGCAAAAAAATCAGGGGTTTTACCTAAATATAGTTGTAAGTGCAATATTGTGTAGGCACTAAACAATGGAATATGGATACAGCCCCTCATGTTTTTGCTTCATTTAGGGAATAAAGGATTTTGAGTTGATTCTATAGGCTCCCATTTTCAGAATTTTCAAGCTATGTTTTTGAAACTTTTACAGAAGTTGCTCTATACATTTAGTTAACACAATATGCAAATGACATTTTGATATCGTTGACGCATGCGCAATGAAAATTTATTTACTAAACATACTCATTTTTCATACAATTTTTATTATTTTTAAATTCTGATGACAGGGTATTGTGTACAATGATGTTTGTCATATTTTCAGAAAAGAACATTATTTTATAATAAGAACTCTGCAAATTATAAGCAAAAAACTTGGAAAAATTTAGGACTGTTTTTATAAAAACCTTAATTTCTCTACGAGTATACATGCTATTCTTGTAAAAATTAACACAGTACATTACAATAAGCCAATTAATCATAATGTGCAGTTTGAACGCTTTTGCTACATTAGTTTTGACAGGGTTATCCAAAAGATCTTCGTTCTTTTTCAATTTGTTGACGGTCCCCTGTTCGATTTCGGGGAAAACTCTTCGCGAAAATATGTGACGCGTACTATTTTGTTTACACACCTGGAGTTTCAGCACATTCCGATTCATATTTCTTTCAATACTTAAAAATAATTACTTAATTACCAATTATGCTTAACTTTTGGACACCAGTGTATATTGGAGTGAACGTCTGTAATTCATATAAATTTAATTACATTTGCTTGATCTGATGAGTGTTGTATTTTTTGAAGACAGACTTTTTTTTTCAACGAATTTTATGCTAAAAAAACCCCTTAGACCATTCGTTTAACTTTGTATTTTTAGATGAATCTCAAGAATTTAAAACTGATAATTATTTTGTTAAAAAAGCAAAATACTTTGGGTGATTCTTGCCTCTTATTGTTTTTTCAGATACTCCAGTTACTTCTGTATAACCTGATTTTTGTTGGTCACTGTTTTTTCACTTAATTTTGAGCATTTAATTTTTGTGCGTTTTATTTAACAACTCTGGGTTTTTTCACACAGAATGTACAATGGAATAGAAATTTCAGGGTTATAGACCGGAGGCGGCAGCACAGACAATAAACTCAACGAGTTCACTGATGAAACTATAGGATTAGTTAAATTTCGATTCACATATTAAAACGCAATCGCTCTGTCTTTGATGGAAAATAGCTAAAAACTCAATTTTAGGGGTTGACTCATAGGTTTAC
Organism: Maratus speculifer; assembly: GCA_964019185.1. Taxonomy (NCBI): domain Eukaryota; kingdom Metazoa; phylum Arthropoda; class Arachnida; order Araneae; family Salticidae; genus Maratus; species Maratus speculifer. The sequence goes on along the minus strand of OZ025289.1, from coordinate 441,119,391 downwards.
CATTATGTTTTCCTGTTATCAATCTTCCATGTTTTCAAACTCTTTGGTGCAGGAAAGGATCTACGAGTCTACTGCTAAAATCGGATTTTAATGTGTTTTCCACCAAGATATGACTTGGTAGATCGATTGCGTTTTAATATGCGAATCAATATTTAACTAATCTTAGATTTGCATCTGTGAACTCGATGAGGGATTGTCTGCGCTGCCGCCTCCCGGTCTATTATTAAAATAGAGAAAACGTGGGATATCCCTTCTACATTCGCACTTTCTGTTCGAAATTCTTTCCCAAAATTATTGGATAACAGAAATCGTGTCTTTCTGCCTTAATTATAAAATTATATTTTAAATAGAATAAAAATCGTGACTTTTGCAGATTTTTATAAGTTAGATATTTTAAGTAGTTAGATATTAATATAAAATTCCCCATTTTAAGCAGATTTCCAGAGCATGTTCAGAGGCATGAAAATCAATAAACGCTGTCATGGGAATATTTATGTTTAATACTTATTTATATGTCAGAAGAGATTTTTAAATCAGAAAATTAGTCTTAAAAGAATTTTAAAATGTCAGGAATAATTTTCTACGGCGTACTTTCAGTACTGGGTTTGGATTTTGATGTCACAAAGTTTTCCCGATCTGGTAGGTTTAGAAAATTGCCGAATTCGCCCTTCTCTCCATTTTAAGCTAAATTGCTGAATTCGTTCCCTCCCCCCCCCCTTTTTAAGCTCAAACTCATTTATAATGTGTAGGATCAGGTGGGGTAGTTATGACCGAGGTATAATTTTTACCATCGCCACAGTGGAGAAAACAGTATATAGTATAATTTTGTTTTATGTTTAGATATTGACCTCATATTGTATTTTTCATTTTAGATATTTTTTAGCACTATTCTGAAGCTTTTTTGAGACTTAAATAGTAATTTGAATAAAATCTACCTACATTTTTGATGTACGGATTTGTTATTTTGGTGTTCTAATGGTCTTAATTACCCCGAATAGATGTGTGTAGGCAATATAAAGAAGAAATATAGCGGTCATAATTTCCCACTTTTGGTCTTAATGTCCCAAAATTTTGTGATTGTGAGTTTTTGATGGGATAATTATAACCACCCTTTTAATTTAATAAAAGGGGGGGGGGGGGAGACTATAACAATTAAAGCTTTTAAGAGGTGTTTTTCCAAATAGAAAAAAGTAAGAAAAAAAATCACAATGTTGAAAATGTTTAAAGCGGTCATAATTACCCCTCCTGACCCTACCATTGATTTAATATTCAAATATGATTTAATAAAAATTTTGCATAGCTTCTAGATTTTGTGGTCATGAAAATATTTTTGTGAAAAGAAGGGAATATTTGTTATGGTTTCTCTTCTCGTCTGTTCAATAATAAAAATATAACATCGACTGTTTTCCAAAACCTTGAAACAAATTCTGCAAAATATTTTCATAATATTTGAATGCATAGCAACGCCGCGCCGTAGCTGTTAATTGATTAATTCTAAAAGTTTGTCCGAATAGATCTGTGATAAAATCCATTTGTAAAAATAGAAAAAAATCGATCTTAAAATTTGATTAGTTGTAAAAATAATAAAAGAAGAATATGAGACTTTCTTTCTCTAGCACGTAACTCATATAGTATATACATGTGTCGAAATAAAAAGTTTCACGCGAAGAACAGCTTAAGAAGATTTCGTTAGATTTTTATTTTAAAAAGAAAACACATAAAATAAAGTTGAAGAAAATTGTCTTGTTGGGTGATTACATTTAATCTTTATAATGATTAAAGTTAAAAATTATTTTATTACTTTCCTCAACAGAAGAAAGTATTGTAATTGAATTTTTTTCTTACAGATTTTCGTCGGATTTAGGGGTTTGAAGTCCCCAAAACATGTTTATAAAAAATGTCTGCCTTTGTTGGCATTATACCATCGAAAAGTTTTTGAGTTATGAATAGACTTTAACTAAACATTTTGTGTACGTTTTTGGCTACGGCTAGAAGATTTTTCTTGAATTTGAAAATATTTCACCTGAAGGGGGCGCTGTTTTAAGTATCTGTATACAATTTTCATTACTGTTACACAGAGTACATCATCCATATACAATGATTCTACCATGTGCATACAAATTACACAATTTTCATTATTGTAGTACAAAAAGTCCGTGTATATGTGGACCGACATTATACTAAAGAAAAGTACATGAAGTAATGCATAGAACTGAACCAAATATTTTGTGTGAGTTTTGGTTATTGACAGCAAGTCCTCCTTGAATTTCAAAATAATTCTCTGAAAGAGAACGCTGCAATTGCGATGTAATATTCTCGATTTTGGTAGTTCTATTGTCCATCGGTGGTTTGTGTAGCAGTGTATTTTAGTATCCTGCTAAATCGGATATTCACAATCAGCTGATGTACAAAAGAATAATGAAAGACTTTTGATTTTAATAAATATCAAGATCAAGATTAAGATGCAACATTAGTCACTGTAAAAGACCCGGATGAAAATGTTAAGTCTATGGGGGCTTTCTTCTCAAATATCTCGCTCAAATTTTAATGTTCTTATGTTTTTTTTTATTAGGATAGTTGAGGATGATTTACAACCGGACTAGTTTTTACTTTTTCGATTTTGGTTATATATTTTTTATATTATAATACTTTCAATTTCAGAACCGGTTCTAACCGGTTTCGAAAGTTAAAGTAATTTTTAAAAAAGTCTGAAATCAAATTTAAAAAAGTAAAAACAGCCCGGTCGTAGATCGTCCTCAGCTATCCTATGCAAAAAAAGAAAAAACCCCCCATAAAAATATTAAAATTTAAGCGAGATATTTGAGAAGAACGCCCCCATAGACTTAACATTATCATCCGGGTCTTTACAGTGACTAGTGTAGGGCCTTAACTCGTTTTTTGATACGATTAACCGCTTGGGGTCGAGTGACCGTTATACGTGTTACTTTGGGTGCTCAGAATCCTTCATTATTCTCACTAGTTACTTTTTACTGTAATGTTTACCTCACTTAATCAGAGAATTTTTTGCGATTCAATTACAGAAAATTTTCTATTTTGAAAAACCGATGATAAAAGATAAAAAATTAAGCAAAGGGCTCTCATCACGAAGGAGTTAATTGATTGAAGCAGTAATTTAAGATGAAAATCAAATTTAGTATAATATTGAACTAATAATAAGTATTAATGTTTGATATGAGGCAGAAAAAGTTTTGGGATTAGTACATCCAAGTAGTTATTTTTAATTACCTCCATTCAGAGTACATCATCTTTACTTTAAAGACATATGAGGTAAAGTGCCCTATTATCGTCCCCCAGTTGCTTTTAGGCCCCTGGAAGTTTTACTTTTCAGTGAAAATCTACCCAATTTAGGTTTTGCATAGACTAACTACTCAAATATATGAAAACATGGGTAAATGTTGTACAAAAAAAAAAAAACTTTAACAATACGAAAAATTGTTTTTCAAAAATATATTAATATGAAAATAAAATAATAAATACTATCCCAATTTCGTACCCTTGAAAAAAAATCCAAACAGCCAAGGATTAACTCATAACTAAATAAAAATTTATTTCAAAATAAATAATTAACTTAATTTACTTTAACTTAAGGTAAAAAGACATGTACTATTAATTCTAATAATAAATAATAGCATCAATAATGCCATAAAAAAAACATTATCCGTCCAAGCAGGAGAAACATATAAATTGTATATTGTTTTTGGCTCCTGAGCATATTTCGTGTGACCATGTGCAGCACTGAAGGCACTAAACCCATTTTTAACCATGTTTATCAAGAGAAAAACGCTTCAAGGAACTATGGACATTCTGCATCATCGCTTATATTATCATCATGAGGAATTTTAACAGAAGAATCACTTTCGTCATCAATGATGTTAGGTAGGTCCTGTTTGGACTTTTTACACGGTGGATTTTCCCCCTTCTCTTTGAGAGTGGTAGTCGTCAGAAGTGCTTTTTCAGCTGAGCGTTTTTTCTACGCCTGGGAATTTTTCACTTTGTTTTTATGCGGAGATCCAATGATCAATATTGCTGAACCTCCTCGGGCAGAAGTTGCTGGTGTGAGCAGTGGCACTTCCTGATCTCTTTAGGACTGATGGCAGCAACAGTTTGATAAACCTGACCGCTTGACGATGGTTGATCAGATGATGGTTGAGAGCGCTGAAAAGCGTTCCTAATTTTGTGCCCGGTACTAAAATGAAAACTGAAAGCGGGACGAAATTGGAAGAACGCTTCTTTCCAATATGGCGATGCTTCAGTTCTTGTAAAATAAACTGATTATTGTAAAACTCACTATATGGTACATCTTGTTAACATCTTACTTACGTAGAATACATGCAATGAATAGTAAATAAATACTTACGGTAAAGTAAATATCGTTCTACAAATGACGTAGCAAGAACTTAGATCTTCTAAAAATAGGAAATCCGACGTTAAAAATACACTGATTCATCTTGGCGAGTGAAAATTTCATTTCTGAATCCTTTTATCTTCTGTTCGTTTTGCCTTGCGTGATCCCTTTCGGAAAGCGGAGAAATGAATGGAGACGAAATTAGGGAAGGGGGCGAAATATGGACACTTTACTTTACCCTTTCTTAATTACATGTTTACATATATAAATGTCTCACATATCTTACATCCATCAAAGGTACAACAAAGGGAAAGTTGGCGGAGTGATGGCGACGATAAAGGATTTGGAAACCGATATATCTAAGCCAGCTTTAAGGCTTTTTAATCTCTTAAGGGTGCTGTCCCTGGCCGACGAAACGCTCGTGAGGCAATGCTGTTCCTATGGAGAGGTTATTTTCTAATATCTGGTTTGCATCATTTGTATATTTTTAAATACTTTTTTTTTTTTTTTAGGCTGAGGTTCATGCCGACATCGCTCCTTTTACTTACCCATCATACGTAGTATAGGGTAAGTCTTGCAATCGTTTTGAAAATTGAAAAATTTTTTTGACGGATTTACACGTTTTAGATAGTGGAGATTCCGAAAAACATATTTTTAGAAAAAATTTTTTGCCGTCCGTCCGTCTGTGTGTCTGTCTGTCTGTAACCGCTCTATCTCCCGAACAAATTGAGATAGAGACTTGAAATTTTGTATGTACTTAGTATGTAAGAATGGAACGAAGCCTATTTAATATCAGTAACCTCGATTATCCGGAACTGTTTTTTTCGGACCCTCGAAAAATTCGTTCTGATGAAAGGTATGTAAAAATTTTCAAATTTTTTTGTTTTAAGGAATGGACGTAAAAGGCAATAAAATAACACACATTTTGCATATAGAACGAAGTCGATCGGATTATTAGTTGCCGAGATATTTGTAATCCTGTTTTCCACATTCTTCGATTTTTCATGGCCCTGTATTTCATTCAAATTTCAATTCAGAGGTATATTTTAATTGGAAATGAGACGCTTAATCCGACACAGTTAATTGTTAGTTAATAGAATTATTATTTTTGGAGTTATAAGGATGTTTCTTTTACGCAGTTCGGTACTACTTGAGTAGTTTGGCGTTTTATATAATTTGTCGAAATTGATACATCAGCAGTTCTTTAATAGAACATTACTACAGGTATATTAACAATATTTAAATTTTTGTTTATGAATTGCAATGCATTGTATAAATAGTTTTCACATGTTTTATTTTCATATACATATCCATGATGGGTAAGTATTACGGTGGCCCCCAACGACTAGTTTACTTACCCATCATACGTAGTATAGGGTAAGTATTGCAATCGTTTTTAAAATCGAAAAAAAAAATTTTTGACAGATTTATACGTTTCAGATACTGGAGATTCCGAAAAACATATTTTTAGAAAAAAAAAAATGCCGTCCGTCTGTGTGTCTGTCTGTCTGTAACCGCTCTATCTCCCGAACAAATTGAGATAGAGACTTGAAACTTTGTATGTGCTTAGTATGTAAGAATGGAACGAAGCTTATTTAATATCAATAACCTCGATTATCCGGAACTACTTTTTTTGGACTCTCGAAAAATTCGTTCTAATGAAAGGTATACAAAAATTTTCGAAATGTTTTATAAGGAGTGGACATAAAAGACAATACAATAACACAAATTGTGTATAAAAAACGAAGTCAATCGGATTATTAGTTGCCGAGATATGTGTAACCTTGTTTTTCACATTCTTCGATTTTTCATGACCCTGTATTTCATTCAAATTTCAATTCAAAGATATATTTTAATTGGAAATGAGACGCTTAATCCGACGCAGTAAATTGTTAGTTAATATAATTATTATTTTTGGAGTTATAAGGATGTTTCTTTAACGCAATCCTTTACTACTTGAGTATTTTGTTATTTTATATAATTTGTCGAAATCGGCTCATCGGCAATTCATTGGTAGAACATTACTATGCGTTAAAAATATTCAAATACACGTTTACGTTTTATTTTGGAATAGAGATGCACTCTATAAATAGTTTAAACATGTTTTATTTTCATATTTTATATTATGCCTCTTCATGATGGGTAATTATTACGGTGGTTCCCTAACAACTAGTTTACTTTTTCAATTTTGGTTGCAGATATTTTTTTAAAAGGCACTTTTACTTTCGAAGCCGGTTTTGAAAGTGAAACTAACTTTATGAAAAATATCTGCATTTAAAATCGAAAAAGAAAAAAAAAGGAGCGATGCCGGTATGCACCTTAGCTATCAAAAAAAAAAAAAAAAAAAAAAAAAAAAAAATTAGCTTGCGAGCACTTCGTCGGCCAAGGGCAGGATCCCTTAGACGCTAAAGTTGGCTTTAGACCGGACGTTAAACTGATCATAAAATGTGACACAATTTTTGTGGCCGCTTTATTTCAAATAATGTCGAGGAATTCACAAAATTTTATACTCAGTTGGACGTCATAAATGGGTGCTGTTTAGTTTCCGGTGCATACCGAACATGAGGTGGGGCTGCTACGTCGCATCTTTCAATATTTCTGTATTAGCTATAACTCATCAAGAGCTAATAGATGGGACTTTATATAACTCCGTAATTCTCTTGCAACTTGACACGAATGAATGTTGATTAGGTTTTGGTGCATACTGGGCACACTTTTATATTTATACTAGGTCAATCCATTTCAAGTGGTCCAGAAAATATCTTTTTGGTCGCTCGACCATTTTTAAAAAAATCTGAAATTTTTTGTGCAACAACCCTAACATGATGGAAGTTCAAAATGACTATTATTTTATTTTTATTAATTTTTGTTTGCGCATGGCAGCCATCTTTGTTTCATTGTTTGCAGCGATTTTCTCACATACTAGGGTATACGAAATTGTAGATATCTCGTCTTTTATTTTCCCAATTGAAATGTTGTTTGCAGCATTTTGTTCAGAATAAAATAGGCTAAAGATATAGTGGTAGAATAGTTTTTAAAAATAAATTTTTACTGGTAAAATTTTAGCACAAAATGTAAGATTTTTTCCAAAATCTGTCCGTTTACAAGAGGACATTTTTCATGTAAGGAAAGCTGTCAATATGACACAATTTTTTTTACAAAGAGGTCAAAGATGCATGTACTTACACACCAAGTTCCAGATCTGAAAGTTGATTTCTCTTTGTGAAAAAAATTCCAAAATTTGTCAAAAATTCCAAAAATCGCACCTTTTAGGCTTTGATATCTCTGGTGGGACACGGAATAAAAATCTGAAATTTTAGCCTTTAAAAGTATTGTATGAGAGTGTTATGTACAAAAACTTTTAAGGAGATTTGACTAGAAGCTACGACATGACGTGGACAATGTGTGAAAACAATACTACCAAAATACTGTAACCTACTATGTGTTTATTCATACTTCCAAAATGTTATTGGTGGTTCAAAGTTAAATGTCAATTAAAAATATCTTCTTCAATTGCGTGTGTGTTATTTAAACAATTCAAAATGTATCCTAAGCCACTTCGCTATTTTTCCAGATGAATAAAACCTATTAAGAAATCATACTGCAACAATTTGACTCAAAAGACATTGACTCAGAAGCATCATAATATCCCCCGTAAATAATGTGAAAATATATCTCAGCTCTTTGTTGAGTATATATAATATGTTAATTAATTAAACATTTTGTTATTAAACTGTTTTCAATAAACAATATTTTCTGTGTAAATATTATAATAAAAGAGATAAATCTCGTTTCTCTTAACGTACTCGCATTTTTTAACATGTTCTGACTTCCGTATCTCAGCTTTTCCTCAAATCTCCTTCTTGAAATTTTTTATGCATAACACGACCATAAAATACTAACAAAGGCAAACATTTCAGATTTGTATCTTCTACCACACCAGAGATATCAAAGTCTAAAAAGTGTAATTTTTGAAATTTTTGACAAATTTTAAATTTTTTTCGCAAAGATGAATTAATTTCCACGTCTGGGATTTGGTGTGTCAGTACAAGTACTTTTGACCTATTTGTATTACAAATTGTGTTATGTTGACAGTTTTCTTTGCATAAAAAATTTCCTCTTGTTAAATGGATAGATTTTGGGAAAAAAAAAATCACGCAATGAAACGAAGATAGTCACCATGCACAAACAAAAAATAGTAAAATCAAAATAATAATCCTTTTGAATTTCCATCATATTAGGACTGTTGTACAAAAAGTTTCAGAATTTTTAAAAATGGTCAAGCAATCAAAAAGTATTTTCCGCACCACTTGAAATGGTTTGACCCAATATCATCTAGTAGGTTTTGTGCATATGGACAAATAGGGCATTGGTTTAGCATACATTCCCGATTGTTTAAATCACACGAATTTAGCCTATTTGAAAACGATATTTGTAATTAACATTTAACTTTGCACCATCAATCAATTATAATTTAACATTTTGGAAGTATGAATAAACACATAGTAAGTTACAGTATTTTGGCAGTATTGTTTTCACACATTGTCTACGTCATATCTCAGCTTGTAGTCAAATCTCCTTCTTGACATTTTATGTACATAAAACACTCTCATACAATAATATCAAAAGCTGAAATTTCAGATTTTTACCTCGTGCCCCACCAGAGATATCAAAACCTAAAAAGTGCGATTTTTGGAATTTTTGACAAATTTTGGACTTTTTTTCGCAAAGAGAAATCAACTCTCAGATCTGGAACTCGGTGTGTGAGTACATGTACCTTTGACCTCTTAATAAAAAAAAAGTGTCATATTGACAGTTTTCCTTGCATGAAAAATTTCCTCTTGTAAACGGACAGATTTTGGAAAAAATCTTACATTTTGTGCTAAAATTTTACCAGTAAAAATTTATTTTTAAAACTATTCTACCACCATATCTTTAGTCTATTTTATTTTGAACAAAATGCTGCAAACACCATTTCAATTGGGAAAATAAAAGACGAGATATTTACAATTTCGTATACCTTAGTATATGAGAAAATCGCTTCAAACGATGAAACAAAGATGGCTGCCATGTGCAAACAAAAATTAATAAAAATAAAATAATAGTCATTTTGAACTTTTATCATGTTAAGGTTGTTGCACAAAAAATTTCAGAATTTTTAAAAATGCTCGAGCGACGAGTGCTGGACCACTTGAAATGGATTGACCCTACTAGAGACTAGAGATGTAAACAGTGCTAAATTCGATAACATGCACTTAAAAAAAAAAAAAAAAAAAAAAAAAAAAAAAAAAAAAAAAAAAAAAAAAAAAAAACATGCATAGAACGTATTTTTCCATCCACTCATGAATATTTTCCATATTAATTTACTCCTTTTCCCTCATAACGCTGAAACTTCCTCAATCTGGGCTGAGAATTAAAAGAAAAAAGTCAATATAAGTTGCAATTTCTTCACATCACATAAATCGGGAGGCGACTTCATAAACCATCACCGCATCGAAATACGGCTTTAATTCTAGGAATAGACAGATCTCGATTAACATATTAAAATACAACTGGTCAGCCAAGTCATATCTTGGTGGAAACCACAAGCATACTCGGTTTTAGCAGTTGATCAGAGGGTTTATCATTGTCTTCCGGCTTTTTCATGTCTAAAGATATGATAACGTGGAAAATGGAAAGAAGAAAAACACAATGGTAAATCTACTAATTATTAACAAAAATCGGGTTTGCAGGTTTTTCCACCAAGATATTCCAGTTGAATTTCAATATGTGAATCGAGTTTTAACTACACCTGGAATTTCAGCCGTCGATTTGATGACGTGGTACTTTTTGCAGCCGCTTCCCGGCAAATATGCAACCATCAATGTTCATTTTGAAATGAAATTTTTGTCATATTCTCATAAAAAACCGAGAATGTCCCTAGTAGTTATCCGATATCTTTCAATTAAAGCACAAGAATTGCGTGAAATCACAGGGGAGTTTCGGCAACTCAGTTGCTAGCTCATGTTTTCGAAGAAGTATTTTTAGAATGTGATACAAAAATATATATGCTTAAGGGGGTCCGAAACACATTTTAAAATAATTTTTATTTATTAAGTTAAAATTTTGAAATTTTTTGTGATGGTTAACAACATTATTTGTAAACAAAATCACATGATAAAACTTCTCACATATTTTTTTAATTAAAATTAATAACTTATTAAGAAAGTGGGATAGTTTAAAATTGTTATAACTCGAAATATTATTCGTAGAATTTTAATTTAATTTAATTTAATTAAACAGAAACAGATAAGCTTTGATTTTGATTCATCATTTTTTATACATATTAATTTATATACAAATTAAAAATAGTTAGAGAAAAAAATTTAGACAAGTTTTGGAGGTTCGTTGCCGGGATTTGAATGATTTCGATGATTCAGATTTGAATTTGAATTTCACGATGGAAGCTATTTTGTACTAAGAAGAGAAAAGACTAAGAAAAATATTTTGTTTTTAAATTAAAACGTATAATATAAAAAAAAGGAACTGTTTGTCATATGTTTAATGATTAGAAATTATCCGTAATCAAGCTTGCGAGATAGTGCAATATTTTGTTTTGTTGAAGAGTAAAAGAAAATAAAAATTGCGCATTCTGAATAAAGCTAGAAAGGCGGATTTGTTAACATTGTGTGATGACCTAGGTAGGTACAGTTGTGCCTCAGAGTCCAAGAATCATTGATTTGATAAAGTTGGTGACTGAATCAAAGGATTATGAAGAACATTTTATAAAAGTTCGACTTGAAGTCATTGTTGGGGAAAGAATAGAAAAAGAAGAAAGAAGAATAGAAGCCGAAAAAGAAGAAAGAAGGCTAGGAGCCGAAAAAGAAGAAAGAAGGCTAGAAGCCGAAAAAGAAGAAAGAAGGCTAGAAGCAGAAAAAGAAAATGAAGAAAGAAGACTAGAGGCAGAAAAAGAAGAAAGACGGTTAGAAGCAGAAAGAAGATTAGAGAAAAAGAAATTAGAGATGGAGTACGAATTACGAAAAATTGAGCTTCAAGGGAATATGACAAATACACTATATTGCCATTGATTATGGGACACTTGCGATTTTAGACATTTTACTAAATATCTAGAAAAATACATGAGGAATCATCTCGAAACTCTTAGTGTATAAATATAATAGTATACGTCATACATCTCCGTGAAGATTTTTTACCGAAACGCCATAGGGGACCGTCAACAAATTAAAAAAGAATGAATATCTTTTGAATAACCCTGTCAAAACTAATGTAGCAAAAGCGCTCAAACTCTAGATTATGATTGAATGCCTTATTGTAATACACTGTGTTCATTTTTATGCAAATAGCATGCACACTCGCAGAGTAATTAAGGCTTTTATAAAAATAGTCTCAAATTTGTCCAAGTTTTTCCATTATAATTTTCAGAGTTCTTAATATAAAATAATATTTTTTTCACAAAATATGACAAACAACATTGCACACAGTACCCGGTAATCAGAATTAAAAAATAATAAAAATTGTATGAAAAATGAGTAGGTTTACTATATAATTTTTTACTGCGCATGCGTCAAAGATATCAAAATTTCATTTGCATATTATGTTAGCTAAATGTATAGAGCAACTTTTGTAAAAGTCTCAAAATCATAGCTTGAAAATTCTGAAAGTAATCGTCTATAGGAAAAGGACAAAATCCGTTGTTTCCAAAATGAAGCAAAAAAATGAGGGATTTTATCCAAATGCAGTATTACATCCCATATTGTGTATTCTATATTGACACTAATCAATGAATATATGGATACAACCCCTCTTGTTTTTGCTTCATTTTGAGAATAACGGATTTTCGACTTATTCAATTAACGATTATTGTCAGAATTTTCAAGTTATGATTTTGTGACTTTCACAAAAGTTGCTCTATGCATTTAGCTAACATAATATGCAAATGAAATTTTGATATCGTTGACGCATGCGCAGTAAAAAATTATTTACTAAACCAACTCATTTTTTATACAATTTTCATTATTTTTTAATTCTGATTACAAAGTACTGTGTGTAATGTTGTTTGTCATATTTTCTGAAAAAAATAATATTTTATATTAAGAACTCTGAAAATTATAAGGAAAAAACTTGGAAAAATTTGGGATCATTTTTATAAAAACCTTAATTACTCTGCGAGTATGCATGCTATTTGCATAAAAATGAACAAGGTTTATTACAATAAGGCATTCAATCACAGTCTAGAGTTTGAGCGCTTTTGCTACATTAGTTTTGACAGGGTTATTCAAAAGATATTCATTCTTTTTTAATTTGTTGACGGTCCCCTTTGGAGTTTTGGGAAAAAATCTTCACGGAGATGTATGACTTATACTATTATATTTATACTCTAAGAGTTTCGAGATGATTCCTCATGTATTTGTCTAGATATTTAGTAAAATGTCTAAAATCGCAAGTGTCCCATAATCAATGGCAATATAGTGTATAAGTGACGGTTCGACTGTTCAGGTAAGCAACCAGATTTGTCTAAATTAATGTCACACTTTGACGGGAATGGTGATATTAGTATCTATTTAGGTTTATTTGAGAGACAAATTTCTAGGATGAATATAATAAAAGAAAATTTGGTAATGCACTTATTAAGTTTAATACCGCTAGAAATTGCTAATGTTATAACTGGAGAACCAGAAACATTTACAAATAACTACGAATACGTAAAAAATTTGCTTTTCAAAAGATTCAAATTGACGCTAGAAGAGTTTAGGCAAAAATTAATGTCGCATAAGAAGAAAAATTTAGCCACTTGGCGCGATCTAGCATTTGAGTTAAGAAATTATTTAGAAGAATGAATTATCGGTCTTGATGTATCTAATTATGAAGACTTAAAAGAATTTAGTAGGTCAAATCAAGAGAAGATTACCGATAGAAATGAAAGAATATTTTATCGATGATCTTCCTCAAATTAAAAATGTTGATGTATTAGTTTGTAAATTAGATAATTATGAAACAGCGAGACGTAATGTTAAAACCATGAATAGAATTTCATATCACTTTGAAGATAGGAAGTCAAAAATGCGCGAAAACGGCAATACAAAACCGTGGTTACCATCTCAACGTTATGATACTGTAAGAAAACAACAATTTACAGATAATACAGCTAATATAAATGAATCTTCTTATTTAAATGAAAGGAATAGGACACAAACTAGGTGTTTTAAATGTAACCGTCTTGGCCACGTAATATCTCAGTGTAAAAATGGGAATAATATTCGAATAAATTATGACAGCCAAAATCGGAGCCAAAACCTGCGATTTTCCAATCACAAAGAAGTGAATTGGTGCATTAATCAAAGAAACAAACAACGCCAAGCCGGATCGCATGATAAATATTAACGGTGTAAAGACACAGATCTTTTTTGACACTGGAAGTGATATCAGTCTGGTGAGTGATGAATACTATACGAAAATTGGATCGCCAATATTACTTTCAAATAATATCTCTTTGTCAGGCATAGATAAAGTAGTTGTTTATCCTAAATGATACTTTCCATATGAGTTTAATATTGACGGTTTTCTAATCAAAGCAAATTTGTGTGTGTTAGAATCTTTTGCATATGATATTTTATTGGGACATGATGTGATTAACAAATTAAATTTGGCGATAGACGAGAACGGAATTAAGATCGTTGGCAAACGTAACAATATTCAAGTAGGTTACGCTGAAGTTCAGAAGAATTCTGATATAAAATTGAATCATGCTGCCAGAAATAATAATGACAAGTTAAATGTAGATTCTGCCATTGCAGAATTCAGTTTCGCCTCCGATTAGAAAAAAGAAAAAATCGATAGAGGTTTTTCAGAAGGGCGACCCCGTTTAGAATGCAATGAACTAACTTCATTTTTCTTGTGTTTATCAATATAATAGCAAACAGAACGGCGTGAAATACCCAATTGATTAGCAATTTCTCTCTAAGACATTGGAATTACGGAATAATAAAGAGATACAATTTGACGTGCTATTTCTTCATTGACTAGATTCATCAAAAACGGATTTTTTCTTTAGTTTAAACGCTTTTTTATAGACTCTGAGTTAAAGGAAATGCATTTTAACAATAAAACAAGTGGAATCCAGTCGAATTTGACAAATGAAATGTTTAAAAGACCCGATCGATTTGGTTTAAAAAAAAGCAAAAGTAATTACATTATTGAATCAATATATAATATATTTCCAAACTTAATGTCAAGTTTGCCAGTTACAATTTTGCATGCAAATATTCGCACATCTTCAGTTAAAACTGTAATCTGAGTGCCGGCGAAATCCAGAAATTTTATTTTATATGCAATCACAGAAAAATAGTTTTATTAAAAAAAATAATAATAAATAAAGCTAATTTCATTTTTACTATGACATTATTTTCACTAACTGAAGTTATCTGAAAGTAAAATCTCAATCTCAGTGTCCATTATGAAAAGAAATTTTGAAATGTAATATCGTTTTGAGTAAAAATGCGATGTTTTAAATAGTGACGTCATTTTCTTTTCAAATGTTTTTTAAAAGTTACTGTTATTAGTAATATGAAAAAGGCATTCGTAATAATATTGCAATTCCCATTTATCTGGATGCTAAATGACATCATTTTCCTCATTTGAAATTTTTCTTATTTTGCTTTAGACATTAATTTTTATCATAAATTATTTTCTGTTATTTTATTTACACTATTAATATTATTTCTCAGTAAATATATTTTTTTACCTCAATTAGTGCATAATTATACGCAGTCATGTTATTGTGATTAAATTTTACGAAAACAATTAACTTTTTTCTTTTAAATGCGAGGACATGTTCACTGATGAAATAAAGCTTCTGACTGGTGGAAAGTGATAATGGGAAATAAATTTTTATTACCGAGAGAAAAGCTAAACTGAGTTGCCACCATTTTGAATAAATATCGCAAAAAGCATTTAAAATTAAAAATAAAATATAATAATGGAAATAAATTAAAAAATAGCTAAAATGGGCACAACTACAAATAAATAGCTTTCATTAAAAAAAAAAAAAATTATCAAAATCGGTTGAGTAGAAAGTTCAGGGCTGGTGATTAAAAAAACAGCCAGGTCTTTTAAATATATAGATTGTATGAATGTCTCGTTTTAACGGCCAGATTATGAAAAAGTGGGCCACAATTTTTGACACGACAATTTTTAGCTTGTCTGAAAGATACAGAATCGGAAGCTAAGAAAAAAAAAAAAAAAAAAAAAAAAAAAAGTTTTTTTTTTTAACGTAATTTTAAAAGTAAATACTTTTTTCAAATTTGCTGAATCAAAATGAAAGCAAAAAATTGAAAAAGACAAGTTCCAAGTTTGAACCAGTTAACTTTGGTGGTTCAATTTAAATAGGAGAAATGGTGAAAAAACTCATCACAAAGAAAAAAAAGCATGTTCATAAGAAGTCGTTACTGAGGCAGCCATTGTTTCAAAGTTAAAAAAATAAAATTTCTGTTCTAGTTCAAATTAGTAACTTGATTTAAAGTAATTTTAGGCAGAAAAAAACAAAGAAATTTTTGATGCAATAAAATTATTTTAGAAAATTTGAAACAAAAGTATGGGAGAAGAAGTCTTTAACACGGAAGAACGCGCGCTTACGCAGGGTATCAATGGTTTTAATTTTACCACCAATAAAATCAAAATATAGCAGTCACTTTATTAATACGGAGACAATTCTTACAAATTTTGCGATAAAATAAGTTGAAGATTACTTTTAAAAATTAGTGGTTACAATTGTAAAAACCATATACACTCCGGGTCTTTTAGACTCTGCTCGCGTCCTCCCGGGTTAAAAATTACTAAGAACGCGATCAGGTGGCAAAGGCTGTCAATTTTACGCGGTTATTTCCACTAGCGCAATGAGCGATTCGAAATTGACTTTTTTTGCAAACGACGCACTGCTATAACCACAGCAGTTTCATGCGAGGCTTTTGCATATCTGATCCACTAAAGTTTCAAGTGGCTTTATAATTCTAAAAAAATTACACGATGTAAATTGAAATATTTTAATACATCCAGCTTATTAATCAGATACTGCAATATTTCATTATTAATTGCGTCGTAATTATGTAAACACATAGCACCTATATTCATCCGTTCGTCTGTCTGCCTGATTTTAACACAAAAACTAATCACCGAATCGTTCGAAATTTAAAATACATAACTGATGCACATTTTTGTCGAGTCATTTTAAATTTAATGAAAATCGGATTATAGTTCAATTACGGAGACAATCAAAAGCATTAAGTTATATTAGGGCCAATGGAAAAAAAAATAATTTCAAGTGCATTTTAAAGATGTTAAACTAGTTTGAATATAATAAAATTGCTATGCATTTTTGTAGTATATGGGTCATTCTATGTCAAATGAGCAAAAATGTAAAAAAAGCCGTGGCTGCATAGAATCCGATTTTAATAAAATTTGAGATACGTGTTCATTTCATATTCAAATGTATGTGTGCATAATATTTTGACGAAAAATAAATTATTTTATCAATTTTGGACATTTAAAAAACTTGTGATATAGAATGGCTTGCGGATAATCGTCGAAAGTTGCAAGTTTCAAGTTCTATATTTTGAAACCTATTTAACAAAAAAGAAGTTTTTTTATAATATTGAAATCTCTGGATATCAATCTTTATATTTATTGAGTAACAATAATTAGGTAATATCATAATTAATCATAAATTGGTTGTAAATATTGAAATTTTGTAATTTTTTAAAAAATTTGAAATGTTATAAAAATCAAAGGATTTAAAAAACATCTGTGAAATTGATGCAAGATGTACTTCTATGTATGAAGATCGAATTCTCAAAGTTTCAAAGTTGTTATTTATTTCCTTCATCTTCAAAAAAACTTAGAAACTTTAAAAAAAATGACAAAATCATAATTATTCCTCTTATGTTAACTCAAAAAAATAATTAAAGGACAACTCCTACATCAACAATATTACACGTACATAAGAATCAATAAGTCCATGACACACTAAACAAGTTTCAATACTGCTTTATTGATTCCTAACATTATAAAAATGGGTTCAAAAAACTAATATTTGAGACAATCTAAAGACAATCTTTCTTTGAAAACACGCGCTTTTATGCAAATTTCTTACTAAAAAAGATGCGTGCTGCCATCTATGTTTGCTACTTGAATTTAAGATTAAAATACAGTTATTTTAAGAAGAAAATCGTTTTTCTTCTATACAAATTTAAAATATTCTTGAGGCAAAAATAAACTGAAAACAAGTATAAAACTCCGTATACTTAAAATATACACTTTTATCTGTAATATCAAAGAGTTTAAAACTTTTAAAAGCTTTTATTCGTTTCCAAAAAAATGAAAAAAATGTTGACTTTTTAATCAGCAGTTTTCACTATTTATTTTTTTTTCTCATAAAGGAATGAAAAAGGCAAGAATTAAATTATAGATGTATTAAATATATTCAATTAGCTATAATGGCAAAAAAAATTGAATTTGGAAAAAGTGTCCTTCATTTTAAAACATATAACTGAAATATTTTATTTTTTTCCACGATTTTTTTTTATTTATCTATTTTTATATTATAAAATAAAAATACAATTACTGAATTATTCTAATCTGTTACTTATAGTTCATTCTTAAGTGTAAATAATTTTTATTACAATCTTTCCTTACATACGGCAAATAATCAAACTTGAAATTTCAAGCATGTACACAAGACCTCGATTTCGTCTCAACTTTAATGTAATTTTTTATACTGAAATAAACTAGTCTGAACTCTACTAGTTTGCGTTTCCTCGTAAATGATTGTGATCGACTTATATGACGATTTTCAAAAAAATCTGTGACATGTCAGCCACACCTGATTTGCTCATTTTGTATGGAATGACCCATATACTAAAATATACATTCTGTACAATATGTGATGCAAAGTGTCAGGTTCCTAGAAAAACCTCTGCTCTGAATTAGAAGGGAATAACATTTCCTTATCTGAATATTTTATGTATTGTGGGTTGTGTATCCGTGAAGCTCGAAATACCTTTCTTTCTTTTCTATAATAACGAATGACAGATGTTGACACAGGTGTGCAGATGACGCACTCGTTGATGAATGAAAGTGATGGCCGCGGGGCGTGCCTCAGCTGTCATCTAGCTATTGGAGTGATGTTTAAACAGTAGATGTCATGACTCAAGGTTGGTATGCGGAATTGAACCAATGGAGGAACTCTAAGAGGCCCTGCTGGGGGAAGGAAGATCTCTGACAAGGTCAACTCTGGACTGGGAGGTTGGAGACAGTTCTCGCTTGGCGTTGAGATCGATAGGTCGCTCAGGATTTGTGGTCCTGTTGGATAGTGTATATTTTGAGCGTGGGACAAGGCGTCCCGGTGGATAGTGTTATAGGCCGAGGAGTGAGGCCTAGTACCCTTGTGTATTGAGATTCTGCAGTAATCTCTGATAAAGCGTATCCAACGTGCGTTGAGTGTGAGGAAGAAAGTATAAGTTGAACGGTACACAACCAACGTTTATTGTAGTTAATTTAATGTTGAACCGGATCATCTATATCCGAGTTGTAATTGTAGATAGTTGTAAATATTGTTTCTTGTGTACATATCTATATCTTAAATAAACTGTTAGTTCAGTTCATTAACAGAGTCAGTGTTATTTTACCCAATCCTCACAGCAGGTGACCGATATCACCCATTAATATCGGTGGTGGCAGCTAAAACTACCTAGGACATTCTTCGAAGTTTTGCGGACTGAGAGGAGCGTCCGACAAATTGTTGGCAGCGTCGGGATAGAATCGCCTGAAACCAGTGACCAGCGAGCCGTGTTGCAGTCTGTTAATGCCAGAGTATCCAGTGGAATTCTTGTGTGGTCGTGCCATATCGTCAAGTATGTGCTAAAGCATCGTGCCGGATCGTCGATTGTATGCTAAAGTGTCGTGCCGTATCGTCGAATGTGTGTAAAGTGTCGTGCCGTAGCGTCGAATGTGTGTAAAGTGTTGTGCCGTATCGTCGAGTATGTGCTAAAGTATCGTGCCGGATCGTCGAGTGTGTGATAAAGTATCGTGCCATATCGTCTAGTGTGGACTAAAGTGTTGTGCGTATCTTTATTAGAAAGAACTAAACTGAACTGTGTTGTGCCTGATTATCGCTACATCGTGAAGCTATCTGTGAATAGAAGAGTACCCCACCAAATAAAGTATAAGGTAAGGTGTTTTGATCATTCATTTCTTCTGACATCTCGAACCAAATTGTATTGTTGTATAATTAATAGTAATTTAAGTAAATTGTCTATGTAATTTATGTGCAATGAAATAATTGTGTTCAGATAGGTGTAAAGAATTAGTAACCATATTGCTATTGTTTTAAAGAAAGGTCATAATAATTTGAGATGATAATGATATGCTATTTATAATGATATTAGTGAACTAAATTAATGCATTAAATCTAAATTATTGTTAAAGTAATTGTTAAATGAAGCAATACTGTTTAAATTTTAAGAGTTACATTATCAAAATTCTAAGCAAATGAAGATTTTAATTGGCCAATACTAGTGAGGGAAAAAAAAAAAAAAAGGCTCAAAAGAGAGCCATAGAAAAAAAAAAGGCCCAAAAGAGAGCCATAGGAAAAAAAAAAAAAGGCTCAAAAGAGAGCCATAGTGAGTAAAAATAAAAGTAAAGATTTTCAGTATATTTGTTTTAAGTGTAAGAACCAGTATTGAGTTCGGAAATATTTTATGAGGATAATTGTAGAAATTTATATATGCATGTTGTACATTTTTTTTTTTTTTTTTGTGGATTTCTTGATTGACATCAATACTTCTATTCAATATCAACGTATCAGTATGATTATGTAAATTGTATGTTGTTATCTAAGTGTATACCTTGAGACCTATATTGCATAGTAATCAAATCAAATTACTCTTTTACCTTTTGTTTTATTGGAAGTATATTGTGCGATATCAATGGTTGAGAAAAATTAGAGTATTCAGTAGGTTAATTAGAAATGAAATGCATGGATTATCTGAAATGGTATTAATTAGTATAATAAGTGGAGAAATATCTGTACTAAGTTAGAAATTTAGGAAATATTAAGTTGGTAGGTTTAACTATTCTTGTGGGGTGGTTATAACAATCGGTGAAGGTATGGCTTTCTTATTGAAACTAAAAAAGGTTGATCTTCAGGTGATAGCTGAAGAATTGGGTGTGGAATTCACGGAAGATGATACCAGAATTCAGCTTAAGAAAAAGATAATAGACAGTGATGAGTATGACGAGGGGGTTATTAAGGAATTATCTGACGCTATTGTTGCAGAACGATTAGAACAAGAAAAATTAGAGCGCGAAAGGTTAGAAAAACAGGAAAAGTTAGAACGCGAAAAATTAGAAAAACAGGAAAGGTTAGAGCGCGAAGAAAAACACGAAAAGTTAGAAATGGAGAAATTGAGGATGGGACATGAATTAGAAATGGAGAGACTAAGGGTTCAAGGTTCGGCAAATAATTCTAATGTTAGGGAATCTAGTAATGAAAGTAACATCGAAAAATTGATCAAAAGTGTTAAAACTCTATCTATCAAAGTACCAGAAGGGACTGAGGGATGGAATTTATTTTTCAACAGTTTAGAAAGGGCATTCCAAACTAAAGATGTACCGGAAAACCAGCAGGCCGAAATTCTACTAAATATGTTAGGAGATAAGGCGGATAATTTGTTAATTTATACCACTAAGGAACAAATGGAGAATTGTGAGGAATTAAAGGAGTTAGTCCTAAGGGAACATGAGCCAACCCCGAAGGCATGTTTAGAAAATTTCCGGAAAGCTAGGAGAAATCCGAACGAAACCCATGTATTATTTGTATCGCGTTTAATAGCGACGTGGGAAAATTACTGTAAAATTAGAGGTGCGGACACTTATGAAAAGGTCAACCAGTTAATAGTTACTGATAAGCTAATGAGTACGCTAGATGAGGATACTGCAGCATATATTAGTTTAACTCACCAGGGTAAATGGTTAGAAGCTCCTAAAATTGCTAAAGAGTGTGATAATTATTTTGATGCTAAACATAAGTCTTATGCGTTTACGCATAAAAGCTTTAAAGGTAAAGATAAGTACGTAAACAATGAAAAAATGAGACCGAGGGAGGATAATAAATTTAGTGGTAGTTGGAGGCAAAATGGTAGTAATGAGTGTAATTCTTTTCCGGATAGGAAAACAGAGTTTAAGAAGACGAATGATGCTTCAGGGCCTAAATGTTTTAAGTGTGGTTTGAGAGGTCATTACCAACGTTTTTGTAATAAAGTGGGTAATGAGGGAACTAATAATGGCAATAAAGGGCGAGACCAGAAAGCAGGTATTCATAAGATTATGGTGAAAGAAAATCAAGAGTTACCTAATGGGGCTATTGTGGCTAGAATATCGGCAAAGGCCGAGCAGAAAACTAATGTTATTGGTGAGAAATTAAATAAACTTGAGAAAATTGAAGTTAGTGTTAATGGGCAAAAAGCAAAGGGATTGGTTGATTCTGGATGTGAGATTAGTGTTGTTCATAAAGATTTAGTACCGGAAGAGAAATTAAAGGGAGCGGGTAGTATTTATTTACAAGGGTTATTTGGTGAAGCTGTTAAATCACCGTTAGTTAAACTACCGCTAGCTATTCCGCAATTCGGGCAAACTAATATTATTCATCAGGAAGTACTTTGCGCAGTAACTGATAATATTAATGAGCAAGTAATTTTACATCCCGAGGTGATTAATGAGTTGTCAGGTGTCAATCTTGAGGAGCCATTGATAGAGTCCGAAGAATTAAAAAGTTCCGAAATTATTATTGATAACTCGAATGAAAAGGAAGATGTAAGTAACGATAGCTGTAATGTTTACGTAATAGACGCGAGATCGCAAAATGTACAAAGTCAGGATCCAGAAAAAACTGAAACGGAGGAAAATAATGAATCTATTGTTAGTAACTCAGATATGTTTAAGAAATCCCAGTTGGAATGTAAAGAATTAGAGAAAGCTTGGGAATTAGCTAAAAAGGAAAAAGGGGATTATTATATTGTAAACGGATTATTGTATCATAAAGAGAAATTGTTAGGCGAAACTATAGCGCAATTAGTAGTACCCAAGGTAAGAAGGGAAGAAATCTTAAAATTAGCGCATTCATCGGTATTTGGAGGGCATCATGCAGCCAAGAAAACGTCGCAGAGAATAAGGTATTCTTTTTATTGGGAGGGAATGGCAAAAGAAGCTAAACAGTTTTGTGAATCATGTTTAGAGTGCCAATTGACTAGAGGGGTTAAAGTAAATGATAGAGCTCCTATTTCCCCAGTGTCGCGGCCGGAACTTCCATTTCAGGTCGTTAATGTTGATTTAATTGGGCCTATTGATCCTAAAAGTTCACAAGGGCATCGGTATATACTGACTTTAATTGATCAGCATACCAGATGGGCGGATGCGATCCCTCTAAAAAGTTTAACTACTAAAACCGCGTGTGAGGCGTTACTTCAAATATTTATGAGAACAGGAATTCCTAATGTAATTGCCTGCGACAATGGAACCAATTTTACTGCCGACTTAACGAAAGAATTTGAGAAAAGGTTAGGTGCTAGTCCAAGATTTTCGACTCCACAGTATCCGCAGTCCAACGGACTTGTGGAACGATTTAATCAGACTCTTAAACGTATGCTACATCATACGATTAGGGAAGAAGGAAAAAAATGGCATGAACAAATACCATTTATATTATGGGCGTATAGGGAAGTCCCAAATTCTACGACGGGAATCGCACCTTTCCAGTTATTATATGGTAGAGCGCCGGAGGGTCCGTTATCGATTCTTAAGTCGTCTTGGGCAGGAGAAAATAAGGGAGCGCAGTTAGATACTACGCCGATTCATGAGTACTTGGATAAACTTAAGAACCGCTTAGAAAGAGCCGCAAATGAGGCAAAATTGTCGTCTGAGGTTCAACAAAATAGAATGGCGTATCATTATAATTTAAGGTCAAAAGAAAAAACGTTTGAGGTAGGCGATAAAGTTATACTGTTAATCCCCGATTCGACTAATAAGTTATATTCTAGGTGGCAAGGGCCGGCAACTATTGTAGAAAAACGAAACCAGCATTCGTTTATTGTTGAGTTAGCCGACGGGAGTAGGAAGCATGTGCACCAAAATAAGATAAGAGAATTTATCGCTAAATGTAATATAGTTAATATTGTTTTCGAAGGTGATGAGGAATTTGGAGAAGTTGGGGAAATTCCTATTTTGAACCGGGATCAAGAGATAGAACGGGATATTGAGAGGTTTGAAATAAAAGGGCTATCTAATAGTCAAGTCAAAGATTTAAAGTCCATTTTGAGGGAAAATAAAGAAGTGTTTATGGGTCCTGTACGACCAGCGGAAGTAGGGGAACATCGTATTGATCTGAAACCGGGTGTAGAAAGGAAAAAACCAAAGTTATATAGCGTGCCGGTAGCTTATAAAGAGGAAGTGGATAGGCAGATTCAGGAGTTATTAGAATTAAATCTAATCGAACCGTCGAATGCTGAAATTAGCCATCCAATTGTTTGCGTTGCGAAAAAAGATGCAACTGTCAGAATGTGTATTGATTACAGAGCTTTAAATTCTGTAACGCAGGTTCCCACCTTCCCGATGAAAGATTCCCAAGAAATTATGTATACCGCAGGGGCGGCTAAATATTTATCTTCAATAGATTTATTGAGGGGTTATTGGCAAATTAAAATGGCTGAGGATTGTAAACCTCTGACAGCTTTTACGACGCATAACGGAACTTATCAGTGGCGTACAATGCCTTTTGGATTATCAGGGGCTGCTGCTACGTTTCAAAAGGACATGAATGAGGTTCTCCAAGGTCATCGGAGGTATGCAGAAGCATATATTGATGATGTCATCATTTTCTCCGATACCTGGGAAGAGCATTGTGAGCATGTCAGGGCTGTCATTGAAGAGTTGAAAAATAGAAATTTTACGATTAGACTAGACAAATGTAAATTTGGAGAGAAATTGACTAAGTTTTTAGGTCATGTTATTGGGGGTGGAACTCATGCACCTGATGAGGAGAAAATCGGAGCAATAAGGGACTTAAAGAGACCAAAGACTAAAAAGGAAGTTAGATCAGTTTTGGGATTAATGGGATTCTACCGATCTTATATTCCAAATTATGCTGAGATAGCTATACCTTTAACCGAATTAACCAAAGGAAATGTCAAAAATACTGTACCATGGGATGAAAGGGCAGAAAAAGCATTTAATACTCTTAAAGATGAGTTGTGTAAAGTGACGAGTTTGGCTACACCTATCGTAGGCCGGGAATATCAGCTTCACGCCGATGCTTCCGACCTTGCAGTAGGATGTTGTCTTACTCAAAAAGATGAAAAAGGTCAGTTTAAACCTATAGCTTTTGCCAGTCAGAAATTGTCAGGAGCTCAACGTGCTTGGCCGAGTATAGAGAAAGAGGCTTGGAGTGTTCTCTTCGGGTTGCGGAAGTTTGAAAAGTGGACTTATGGATCTCAAATTGAGGTCATTACCGATCATAATCCATTAAAATTTCTCACGGAAACAACCCCAAGGTCGCCCAAACTCACTAGGTGGGCTCTAGCCTTGCAACGCTGGAACCTGAGCATTTCTCATCGTCCCGGAGTTCAACATTTGAATGCTGATGCAATTTCGAGGCTACAGAGAAAGAGCTGGGAAGAACAACCAGTTACTAGCCCATCAGTATCAATGTCAAAATAGTAGACAACTTTAAAGGATGTCATCACATGTCTAATTTTTTTTGTGTGTGTGTGTAAATATCTTTTTTTAAGTTTTGTGTTTATAATAGTAAATTAGCATGTGTATTGTTTATGCAATAGTAGTATTAGTATAAGGTTCAGTAGAGATGTCAGTAGAGAATGTTCAGACACCTGAAAATGCCTATGTAATATTTAGAATGAAGAAATCTGCAAAGAGACTATTGAACTCTTCCGTAATATTATTATATGTTTGGGGAAAATTAGCCCCTAAGAGGCATATTTTCCGCTAAGGTGGGGGGTGTCAGGTTCCTAGAAAAACCTCTGCTCTGAATTAGAAGGGAATAACATTTCCTTATCTGAATATTTTATGTATTGTGGGTTGTGTATCCGTGAAGCTCGAAATACCTTTCTTTCTTTTCTATAATAACGAATGACAGATGTTGACACAGGTGTGCAGATGACGCACTCGTTGATGAATGAAAGTGATGGCCGCGGGGCGTGCCTCAGCTGTCATCTAGCTATTGGAGTGATGTTTAAACAGTAGATGTCATGACTCAAGGTTGGTATGCGGAATTGAACCAATGGAGGAACTCTAAGAGGCCCTGCTGGGGGAAGGAAGATCTCTGACAAGGTCAACTCTGGACTGGGAGGTTGGAGACAGTTCTCGCTTGGCGTTGAGATCGATAGGTCGCTCAGGATTTGTGGTCCTGTTGGATAGTGTATATTTTGAGCGTGGGACAAGGCGTCCCGGTGGATAGTGTTATAGGCCGAGGAGTGAGGCCTAGTACCCTTGTGTATTGAGATTCTGCAGTAATCTCTGATAAAGCGTATCCAACGTGCGTTGAGTGTGAGGAAGAAAGTATAAGTTGAACGGTACACAACCAACGTTTATTGTAGTTAATTTAATGTTGAACCGGATCATCTATATCCGAGTTGTAATTGTAGATAGTTGTAAATATTGTTTCTTGTGTACATATCTATATCTTAAATAAACTGTTAGTTCAGTTCATTAACAGAGTCAGTGTTATTTTACCCAATCCTCACAGCAGGTGACCGATATCACCCATTAATATCGGTGGTGGCAGCTAAAACTACCTAGGACATTCTTCGAAGTTTTGTGGACTGAGAGGAGCGTCCGACTCAAAGAATATTTGTTATTCATTTACAAGACCACGCAAAAGTATTCCATTACATAATGGTATAAGGGGAAACATTGTTTGTGGCACGTTTTAATAATACTGAGCTATTTCGCATTTTATGAAATTGATATGCGTTGCTCAGGTTTATTGCAAGTTACTTCCTATATAATAGAAAGTAAATAGTAATTACAAGGACACACAAAATATTTCGGATACTATATTGTACTTGAAGTACTGTATACTATTACATCAAGATCTGAATATACTTAAAACTTCGTTATAGAACAAACGCATCTCATTTGCTACGTCTGACATGTAGTTTTCGACTTGTTATTTTTTGCTATAGTATTGAAAAATCTCAGATGAAAAAGTCAATTGCTGATAAAGATGCTTTAAAAAACCACTCCCATAACCGTTTTTCTTCAGACCAGTTCAGTTGGACAGTTTTCTTCCATGATCAGAGTGCTTTTATCATAAATGACACGACAATTTTTAAGTGATTGAAACAATAAACTTTTCTGTCACTTAAAATGATAAATATATTCAAGTCATTATAGTAATACTCCTCATCAATGACTGAAAGTGTAAAAAAATAATCCTACTATTCTATATTTTCTGGTCACCAAGTTAAATCATTCATAAAATTTCTTTTATATTGAACTAAACACCAATTACAACAAGCGTTTTAGAAATTTAACCCCAATCATATATGTATGGAATATACGTAATATTATATCTATAAAATTAGTAATTGTTTTTCTTTCTTTTCTTTTTTTTATTTAGTTTACTTTTTTTCTGATAGCTATGATTGCTTTGCGTGTCAATATCTTGTTTCCATTGATAGTAAACGTCCAAGGTTGTCTTGAAAATATAAAGCATTTCCTCCGAGCTTCACGATGTTTATGCTACTGTATCTCCTTGG
The DNA here is from genome assembly GCA_964019185.1 of Maratus speculifer. Taxonomy (NCBI): domain Eukaryota; kingdom Metazoa; phylum Arthropoda; class Arachnida; order Araneae; family Salticidae; genus Maratus; species Maratus speculifer. Next base: position 441,092,205 of record OZ025289.1, on the reverse strand, counting down.
AGACGGAAAATTTGTGTTTAGGCCAACCTTAAAGGTACACTGAACTTGAATATAGCCCCGGGGATTTAGATATATATATATCTATTTTGGATATATATTTCTTTATGCTCATTAGCACTGTCAGACACGTCAGATAAAAATTACAGATCAGACGTGTCTGACAGTGCAATGGGATTGTCACTGTTTATACGGCAACGTCAGATAAAATTAATTGAGGCAATAATTTAATGTCTACTATAATATGAAGGGATGATAATAATTTCTTATCCCCTTCATGAATGATATGCTAGTACTACAATTGTATTTAAATTAATAGTAATTAGTGATGAAATTTTTTTTTGTCCAGTTTTCTGATACTTTTATTTTAAAAATCCCTTAAAAATATATATACATAGACTCATATATATGGGGTGTTTAGGATATCTGTAAAAATTCTATTACTTTTTAGGTTTCCCGCAAAATTAAGTACAGATGGTCGTACTGAGAAGATATGCAGGTGACTCAAAAATAAATAAATAAACAGTCGATGAAAATGTCTAATGCTTTATTACATTATTAAAAATAAGGCTGAGAAGAAATGCTCCTACATCAGTTACTAAAATGACTCTAAATTTTGAAATCATTGATTTAATTTCCATTCCATTCCATTTAAATAAGACTGTTGATCATCACCTCTCACAACATAACTGCCTTCATCTGACTGAAATGGAACTGCACGAGCATATCAGGCCCAGCACCGAATCGAACATAACACAACAGCACTTCAACCGAACTCAACGCCGCATCTCCAATAATAAATTTGACGGACTGTTTGTATTTAACTTTCTTTAGTACAAGATCGCAAAAAAGTTAACTGATTTCTATTCACCAATCAGCATTGTTTAAAGAGGGATTCTTTTATTATTTTTGGTGTATTAATTTTGAAATACGACAATTTCCGTGGCGCGAGAACTTTTTCTGGAACCTTCCAAAATCTTAACCTAGGTGCCTAATGTGTAAATAAAAATAATCTCTGGGGTCGTGATTGCAGCTAAAAGTAGAAATTATTTGTCAAACGATATTTTATTGAAAAAAAAAATATGAATTTAAAACACTGAATAACAGTTTTTTAGAGCGGAATAACTTATAAATTAAGTTTTGTAGAAATTAAATAAAGGACTTAAAAAGGTTTTGATAAAAAGGGAAATATAGTAATTTTTACTAGGGATTTAAATAATAAAAGGTTTTATTTAAATAATATATTTAATAAGTGTTTTTTTTTTTTTTTTTTAGATTTAAGCAATTGGAATAAAAGTTTATCAAGAACATCTGGTTACCTTGGCAGCCTTGAAATAAATTATCACTCTATCTGCGAGAATAATTTTAGTTGACCAGTTATGTGTCGAAGGTGAATAAGCTATCCACAGATTGCAGATTTTACATTCTCAATAAGGGAACTAAGCAGTATTTTTTACATAGATGAGGTCTTTTCATGTGAATGTTTGATATGAAAAGATATAAAATGTATTTTAAGTATGTTTTTCAGCCTTTGTCCGGTGTAAAGCACCCCACATCGAAGATTTCGGAATTCAAGTTAAAATTCGATAGGGTAACTTAAACTCAACTTGCTTTAACATTCCCTAGCGAAAAATCTATATTAAATTTTAAATTATGAATATGAAAATTAATTAAAATCAGCTATTCATAACTGATACTAAACTATCAACAAAGATGTTACACAAACGCAGCTGTATGCAATAGTCTGTCTGCTGATTTGTCCATTCATATACAATTTATCATTACTTAAAGTGATCTTAATTCAAGAAATTGTAATTGTGTGTTATGATGGATTACAATGACTTTCCATCGTTGGCTGAAATAGGAATAAATCTGAAACCCGCAGTAAGCTGAAAATCCGAGGATTGGCGTATGAAAGATTTATTTAATTTGCTTATTTCTGTGTTGAAAAACGTTTCTGTATACTTTCTACATTCCCATCTCAAAATTTTTCATTTCACCTCTCGCACGCTTGCTGTCCTGTATTAAAATTGATTAGTACTAAAGTTTTTGAAGTTTAATAAAATTTCTACATGTAAAGACCCCTAAGCAAAATATAAGTGTATAATTCGTTAGTAAGCGTTATTATTATTTGATTGGTATTAATCACATTTTTATGTGATGTTTTTTGACAGAATTACTTCGTGTGTATTCTTTTTTTTTGTCAGGACTGTACATAGTCTGATATGCAATCAGCCAAAGAAGAGTACACCGCATAGAGTTTAATCACCAAATCGGACCTCACCCGACCAAAAAAACCTAATTTTGGATCAAACACTTGATTGAAAATTATGTTAAAAAATCATAATAAGTTTAAGGTGTTGCCTTTAAGCTGAAATTATATGAAACTTTGAAATTTACAGTACAAACACTCAATTTTGTGTAGTAGTTTATTTTTCTCGGAAAAGTTTACCTCAATATACAAAACAAGAAGTCATTCAGTCAAATATTTTAGTAATGATATACAAGAATTTCTTTCAATTCTTGCAAAACAGTGCAGGTATTTTTTAAAGCAAAACTAAAATACTACTTGGAAGAACGAGCTTCAATTTTGATCTGTATATTTAAAGTTTCTAGAAATAAAAAAATATATATATTGGAATTCATGTTTATTTTGAAAAATCTGTATTCGTTTTAAAAAATTCAGAGTTTTATGCAATTTTTATAATGAAACGACCCCTCAATAGTCGTTGAGCCAGGGGCTCGTGTGGTTTCATGTCTGGGGACTTGGTAAACTATATATTTTTGGATTCACCATAACAACAGCACCTCATTTATCCATGATACTTTCAAAACAAGGGTAGCTTATGGACGCCATATTGAATAATGGCCGCAGTCGTTGAGTTAAGGAGTCGTGTGGTTTCATATCAGCGGTCTTGGTAAACAATACATTTTTGAATTCATCACGATATCAACATGCCATTTATCCATTATACATTCAAAACCAAGGTAATTTATGGGCGTCATATTGGAAAATGGCGGCTATATTGAGGCAGGGGCTCTTGTGATTTCATGTCGGTGAACTTGTTAAATGATACATTTTTGATTTCACCACAACATCAGACTGACATTTATCCATGTTATTTTCAAAACTAGGGTGATTTATAGACGCCATATTGGAAAATAGTCGCCGCCATTGAGCCAGGGGCTCTTGTGGTTTCATGTCAGTGGTCTTGTTAAATCATACACATGCATTTTGGAATTCACCACGACATAACAATGACATTTATTCATATTTTCATACTCAGAGAAGCTTACGGGCACCATATTGGAAAATGGCCGTAGTCGTTGTTGCCAGCGACTTTTCTGGTTTTATGTCAGCGGGATTGTTAAACCATGCATTTTTGGATTCATCATAAAATCAGAATGACATTTATCCAAGCTATTTTCAAGAACAGAGAAGCTAATAGACACTATTTTGTAAAATATCCGCAGATAAACAGTCTGATCTTAAAGATTTCCTTGGTTTTGTATGCTATTAAATTAATAGGGTGATTAAAGAGACAATAAGTAAAGACACGCAGGGGCCTAAAGTTACAATGAAGTTTACCACACCATGCTAAAGCACGGTGTCTGGATTTAGAAGTTTTTTTTTAAATCTCTAATGATATTGATGAGGTAGTTATTACATTGTTTTCTTTAGAAACAGATTTGAAATACTAGGAAAGGTTAATATTTGTGAAGTTTGGTTCCAATGACAGGGTAAAGTAAAGATTAAAACTTGAGTGATATGCATGGACTTTTAGGTAAAAAGGTTTGTGATGCATTACTTGAAATGTTTTCACTGTCGAGTGCGATACAGTAAGCGCTTGCACAGGCAAGGGTAAATGATGATTCAAAGCATAAAAATTCGAGATACACTTAAGGCGCTTGATACTGAAACTGATATATTAGAGGAAACAAAGAAACATGCTGAGTCGTAAGTTTGCCATCTCTATTACGGAAAGAACAAATACTTAGACATCAAGGATTGCGTTATATTCTATATGCTTTTTTCGGAAAAAAATAAAAAACCCGAATTTGTGGAGTCTCAATGCTTTTTGTCATGTAGCAATCCACTGTACCTATCGATAATGTAAACTAATTTCCACGGTCTTTTTGTAAGAAGTGCCTACAGGCTGATCCTGATTTTCTATTCGCAGATAAATATGGTTGGTTTTTTGGAACAGGTAGTGAAGGAAAATGCTATCTAGATGCCCAGTAGAACGACAGTTCTCTTGTTCCTGAAGCTGCTTTGGAACATGTGTCACATTCTCATGTCCATGTCTTTTTAATAATCTTAAATGTACAAGCATATGCAGAATATAGAACTGTACTATGACGATGGAAATTAGTTGAACACATGAATGTCAACCTATGATGATAGCAATGCTGAAGACTAAGATTTCTCTTATTTATTAACCCATTTCAGATCAGCATCTTTTATATGAATTTTATTTGGTTGACACACCCTTTTTTCATACAATTAAAAATAGTTTATCAAGTGAATATTTTAATTAAATAAGGAAAATTTTAATTTTCTTTTTTAGTGGTATTATAAACAACCGATGAAAGTACCTTTTGAAGGTCCATTTATGCCCCTGTGGTCCCAAAGGAATTAATTCTTCAGACTAAGTACAATAGATTCTCTATTACTATTTTTTTCTTGAATTGCTATGTCTTATCCACATGAAAATGGCATGCATTAAAATGCAAAACAAGGTTTCAGTTTTCAGTCTTTTGAACTGTTTATCCAATTGAAAATATTAATAATCATATTAAAATCAAATCTTAACAAATATATAATTTGTATAACGTTGTATGTTGAACAATATTTTTTCTTTCCATTGTTTCATTAAAATTTAACTATGCAATAATAGCAAAACAAAAACTCATTTGTATGTATCTGCGACAGATGGCGCTCTTTTTTCAACATGGCGTCCAAAAGCTACCACGAATTTCATAGTATTATCAAAAAATGAACTCCTTGGGCCATTGTGAATCCAAAAATGCATATATCGTTAAGTCCCCAGAGATGAAACCAAAAGCCCCAATTTTGGCTTCTGGCTCAACGACTACAAGCTTATTTTTTTTAAAGCATAAATTGAAAGAAGAGAATTTCCTAAAATATTATTATTTCAGTTTTTGTTTTGTTTGTTCTGTTTCTTCTAGGGATAGTTTTGGAATTAAAATGTTTGAAATAATCTTTTGTTTTTTACTGTATTTTAAGTATTCTTGATATTAAACACATTTTTTCAGATATATGTTTCGAAACAAAAATAATTTTAATAGAGAGAGAATTTTCAACTGTCAGAGTTTTAAATTCCAAATATACATGCAAAGAGAACTTAAAGATATTCACATGATATCTTTATTCTAGTAAAAGACAATTTTTTTCTCCACTATATGATACTAACTGTTTGTAATCTGACAACAATTCATGCTCAATCACCTTGGAAACAGAAAATTTATGGTTTGGTTAAACCTGAAAGCACACTGAACTTGAATATGGTCTCATGGGATGATATCTAATTTGGGTACATATTTTTTATGCTGATCCCTTGGCAATTTTATTATTTATAGAATAATAAAAATTAATGCATTATAGTAATTATATACTCTTCTAAACTTATCAAACTTCATTTTTAGAATGGATACGTTAAAAAACAACTGTTCACCTAAAAATAAGTGACGAAGGTCTATTTTAAAGTGTTATTGAAAGGTTTTTATTTTAAATACCATTCTATTTTTTTTCAAGTAGAGCTTTGTGTTTTAAAAATGTTCACGCTCGTCTATTTGTGTTAATATATTAGCTGATGAAAACTTATTTTTAGTTTTTGTTTCAAAAATCGTGTTTAGAATAGAATAAAATAAATTAGAACCAAGCAGCTCGAGCTATTTTTTTTAAAGATAATTCAGTCTTTTATTCAGTCAATTATTAAGAAAAAGTAACAAGTTAAAATATTTCATGCTTTATAACAGTATCTAAAATAACTAAAATATTATATACTTTGAAGAATTACATTTTAAAATAATGAACTTTCATATATAATGAATATATATAAACTTTATTAAAATAATGATTTGAATATGGTTGAGTAGTTCAATCCTTTCATTTACGGACCTCACAAGAGGACAGATAAGTATTGCCATATAAAATATTAAATTAAAAAACAAAAAATCAGCATTTTTTTTATGAAGACATGATTGTGTTGCATGTGCTAGCATGCAACACAATTATACAAATATTTTATTCATTCTCATTTATCACAAACGGATTCTCATTTATCACAAACAAGATTGTTTTTACGTTTTAAAAGGTTTAAAAAAATTATGCGTGAAAGGGTTAAATGGTTATATAAATAAGGTCTATAATTATGTCGAATTTTATGCCGAATTTATCATACCTCATCAGATGACAAAATGATTCTTTTTTAAATCCCAAAATCTTAAATAATTACATAAACCCATTATATAATCTAAGTAACTTTAAAAAAATAATTAAATCGTTACCTTAAATATTTAAACAATTAAAAATTGTAGCTATGTAGAATTTTATACCTAAAAAGGCTTCCATTCGAATTTGTCACAATTCAAAAGAAGGCAAAGTTATTCTTTTTTAAAATTCCAATTTCTTTAAAGAAAATAAATCAACATATTAAATAATCTAAATAGGCTATTTAAATAATTAGATCATTAATTTAAATATATTTATCATTAATTTAAATATATTTACATTAGTAATAACTGGAAAAATATAATTTTATAGTAAAGAACTCTAGTACATTTTTTTCCGTACTAAATTTATTGAGCGCAAACAACAACAACAACAAAATAAGCTGTACAATTAAGTTGTTCTAAATTTATGTTTTAAATGCAGTCGACTACTTTAAATGTTTACACTAATAATGACTGTAATTGTATAGAATTTTATAATTCCCAGGAAAAAAAAATACGTAATTCAACTAAAGAAAAAAAATCTTTATTGTTTAAATAGTAAACTGGTATATTAAATGCAATCTGTTAACTTCCTTCCAAACAGACAATTTCAACAATCGAGTGTCAATATTTACTCATTTAGAATGTCAATATTTACTTCAATAATTATTAAATAATAAATTAATTAAATAACGTAATTGTCGGGTAATTTAAGACACTTTAAAATATTGGAATCTTAATTATTTACAATTTTAAATTTAATGTCTAATGAAATAAAAGCAATGCTTTGATTTTTATAAATGCCAAATTGCGGAAACAGTATAGATTGTGCTCTTATTACACAAAGGTACATCATAGAAATAAGTATTAGGTGTCCTAAAAATTTCTTTCTTTTTTTTTTTATCTTTTTACAAAAAATAAGCCATGGAAATTTCGATAGTAGCGATATTTTCCCGGAGAACTTTTGTGTAAATCTGATGAATACATTTTGTTCCATCTTTTCGGCAGTCTAATAATGCCTTCTTTCAAAAACAATTTTGATTTGATGGCAAAATACTTATCGAGGGGATTTTTATGTCATTCAAAGCATTATTATTATTATTATTATTATTATTATTATTATTATTATTATTATTATTATTATTATTAATTTTTTGGTGAAGAAAAAGATTGAGACAAATAAACAAATAGTAGTCAGATGGAGCAATCTCTGGAGAGTAGGGAGGATGGGTCAGAATGTCTCAATCGAATGCAAGTAGTTTGTTTCGGACAGTGTGGTATGGAGTAGATGTGGTATGGAGTTATCATAATGGAAGACAATACCTCGTCTGTTTGTTAATTTGGGGTTATTTCCTGGCCCTTGTTGCTTTTAATTCACCATCCAGTTGAGAATAGTAATTTTCAGAGTTGATAATATGGTTTGGTGGAAGTATCTTGTAATAGAACAAATTTCACCAAATAGAGACCAAAATTTTCTTCTATAGGAGTCCGGCTTTAGCGATAGGAATGGTACCTTTATCCCAGCAGGATCAAAATTGTTTGTGTTCTTAGTTATTATAAAGTATCCAAATTTTATTTATGGGGACCATCTTTTCATAAAAATATCTTTTTCTTTGTTGAAAATGCGGTCTATAATTTTACACTCCAACAATTCGGCCGCCATCAGCTATTTTTATATTCTATTCGCACCCAGTATTTTAAAAAGTCCATTTTGTGGTATTATCCTTTCGAAATTTTTGTCAAAGTGTGAGTAAAAGATTTCTATTTACAGAAAATGGTGCCTAATGAATTAAAAAATATCTCATAAATCGCAAAAGAATTTTTTCAGATAATCTTTAAATGAGAGAAACAAATTCCTTCCGTTCGATTGAGCCATTCTGACCCACTCTTTCTACTCTCCGGACCGTCTCTCCGTCCGATTATTATTTGCTTTTCTCTCTCAAAAATTCCTTTCATCAAAAAATATTAACTGTTTTAATGACATAAAAAACTCCTTGGATAAGTATGTTTAATCCAAGAACCGACCGCACAAACTCTATGTCATTGAACACAAGAAAAAATCCTTTATTTTATGGAAGAGTAGTCATGGGGAATCTAATTATCCGTATATGCCAGAAGTGAATTGGTGCATAAGCCAAAAATTAATACCACTAGTGGTTGACTCGTAGACTTAGCATTGTGTTTGTCCTACAATCAAAAGTATGAAAACATGGAAAACTGGATGCAGGAAAACATAATGCTAAGCTTACGCGTCAACCACTGTTGGTATTCATTTTTGGCTTATGCACCAATTCACTTCTAGCAGATATCGATCATTAGATTCCCCTATTATTACTCTGCCATAAAATAGAGGATTTTTTCTTGTGTTCTATAACATAGGGTTTTGTGCTGCCGGATCTTGGACTATTTGGAACCAAATAAAAAATGTTTTGGAAAGAAGGCATCATGAGACTCCTGGAAAAATAGGTTTGTTGAATAGAATAGTACATGAATGCCTCAATAAGATATCGCTGTTTTCCAAATTTAGATGGGTTATTTTTTATCAAAAAACGAAAAAAAAAAAAGAAAAGAAAAGAAAACTTTCGGGGCAAACTAATGCAAATAAAATCAGTAATCAATTACTCGATTTTGTGTAGTTAACATGTGTCTGCCAACAAACACAAAGTTCCCTTTCTCACTTCACCGCTTGAATTCCATTCGTGCATTGTTAATATGTACTATAAATTTGTTTAAACAAATTCTGATTTTCAAATTTGCAATAATTCACCGAACAGCAAGCTTTACGGTAATTATTACTTTTTATGACTTATACATATTTGCCAACCTCCGACTTTTTTTAAATTAAGAAAACATACTTTAAAACAGAAAATTTGTTTGCATTTAAGTGTCTGGAATTAAACGAAATTGTCGAAATTTACTTAATATCATTAATCAAATAAATTTATGGTTTAAAATATAATAATTTTATTAAAAAAAAAAAGTCAAAGGTTGGCATGTATGATATAATGATTTAATATTTTTATAGAATTTTTCAAATTTATGTTTATAAACAATAAATACTTACAATATTATATCATGCAGCTGTATGACGTTGACGTGTGGTCTTAAACGCCTCAAAGCTCTAACTTCTGTAAGATTGAGCGCTTGTTCGACACTAGAAGATAAAAAAGGTTATTGAAAATTAAAAGCTAATGAATTATTATCCTATAAATAATTCTAATTGTAATTTTATGTAATTTTATTTATATAAGATAAACATCTTATACACATGAAATCTTCGTCGTGGACAACTTATACGCATTATTCCAAATACCTGTAAAATTACTTTTTCAGAAATGGTAGCATTATGTGACCGTTTTTTCAAGCTAAAAGCAAGCTAGATTTGGAGTGACAACAAGCTAAAAATAAATTCGATGGTCCTGCCATCTTTTGATGGTCAGTATAATTAAAAAATAAAAACAATAGCATTTTGGAAAACAAATTCGATGTATGACATCTAGCTTCACTTTACCATGTTCCAAATCAAATATGATTAATGAATATTTATTATTCATGTACAGAGCTCCACAAAAGTAATCGGAACATCTACTTTCTAGGTTGATTATTGTTAGAAGTCCCATATTTTAATTACGTTGCCCGAAATTGCGAAATTAATGTACATTTTTCATATGCATTATTATATATTTTTAACAAAAGATGTATACTTGATTTATATTACTTTTTTACAGGGCTCTACAAAAAACATAGGAACAAATACTTTTTATGGTCGATAATTATTAGACGTCCTATATTTTAATTATATTGCCTAAAATTGCGAAATTAATGTACAATGTTGATGTGCATCATTATACATTTTTAACAAAAGATAGATTCATGTCAATTCTATTATATTAAATGAATGTAACTTCATTAAAATGTACTTGAAATGATTTTTTCATGTTAACAGTAATGTAATAGAATACTTTTGATTATTCCTGTATTGAAATTATACATCCATTTTTCAGAAAATTTGAAATGACACGACAAAATCATGCAAAATTATATATTTTAAATTTCAAACGATTTGGTTAGTTAGTTTTTGCTTTATTATATGTGGGCAGACAGACAGGCGGACGGACAAACTGAACGACGAATATAGGTGCTACGTATTTATATAATTACGAACGCACCTAAAAAGATACAGATTTTGATGAAATAGTATACAATATTTCGGATTCAGTATAGTAGCCGAAATCTTTTGTGTGTCCATCTAAATATTATCTGCTTTCTATTATACAGGAAATAACTTGTAGTATTCTTCAGCAACGTATCGGGTGTCCCAAAAATGACTGATGGATTTTAAAATTCAATAACTTGCAAACGGTGATAGCTATTTAAAAATTTTTGCAGGAGGTTTACGTATAATGTCAGGAGTTTTTTTTACCGTAATTTTTTATTTTAGTTGGAATTTCAAACAATAGGTGGCTCTGACGGCGATTGAAGGCCAGGTCGACGCTTCACTCAGCCCTGATTACCTGGCCTCCAATCGCCGTCAGCGCCACCTATTGTTTGAAATGCGAACTAAAATAAAAAATTACGGTAAAAAACTCCTGACATTATACATAACTCTCCTGCAAAAAAAATTTTAATAGCTGTCACCGTTTCCAAGTTATTGAATTTTAAAATACATCAGTCATTTTTGGGACACCCGGTATATAAATTTCATAAAATGTTAAATAGCTTAATACAATTAAAACGCTCACCAAAAAATGTACTCCCTATACTATTATGTAATAGAATACTTTTGTGTGGCCCTGTAATTCAATAACAAGTGTTCTTTGCTCCACAGATTGTACAGAATGTATATTTTAGAGTATATATTTCATAGATGCATATCAATTTTATTATGTTCGAAAGAGTTGACAGAATCATCATTAAAATGCACTTGAAACTTTTCTTCCCATTGTAATGTTTTGACTGTCCCTCTACTTGAACTATGAGTCCGATTTTCACAAAAATTGACATGATTCGACAAAATTATGTAATTGTTACACATTATAAATTTAAAAGGATTCGTTTGGGTAGTTTTTTCATTGTTATATGCCGAAAGACGGACAGTCAAACAGACGGACGGATTGAACGACAACTATAGCTGCTACGTATTTACATAATTACGAATTCACATAATTATATTATAATCGGTGATTTACAAATCCCTCATTTAACATACATTCGTTTCATAATTTCGTTCTCTTTTGTATAACCCTGTAAAATACCCTTGTTTCCAAAAATTAAGGAAAAATCACAAAAATAACGATAACTCGTTCAAAAAGAAAGCAATCCGTATGAAATTTGCATATATTGTTAAATAAAAGATGCTGAATAAAAATACCAAATGCAAATTAGTGGCTCTGCAATCGCATTGTGTCATCCGTGAGGCACATAAAAATGCATGTTAGAGAGTAAGGCTGCAGTTGTCGCTGTGATAGTGATATTATAAATCTAGGATAGCCAATTCTTTACAATGACCTCGAGGCATCATTTGCCCGCAGAATTGCGATTTAGAGCTATTGGGAGATTGGAGGCAGGACAAAGTCAGGCAGAGGTGGCTAGATGGCTAAATGTGAGTCCTTCCGTGGGTCATGGGCTTTGGCAACAATTTCAAACCACTGGTTCAGGTTCAAGAAGGTTTAGCCAAGGACGGCCAAGGGTTTAGACAACCGCCGATGTCTGCGGTTATGTGTACGAAGGAATGGAACCGCAACCCCATCTCACCTTAGATTAGATCCTGCCTTGTTGTAACCACTGGAAGGTTGGTGTCAATGTCTACTGTGCGTAGAAGGCTTCACGAAGGTAGACTTTACGCGAGGCGACCAGCAATTTGTGGGCGCTCACCTCCCGTCACCGGAGGGAACGTTTGATGTGGGCACGTCAACATGCCCACTGGACGGTTTATCAATGGAGGCGTGTTCTCTTCACTGATGAGTCCCGGTTTAGCCTCCAAAGTGATAGTAGGCGTTGTTTGATTTGGAGAGAACAGGGAACACGCTATCATCCATCAAACATTCGTGAAAGAGATTCATACGGAGGAGGCAGTGTCTCCGTTTGGGATGATATCTCTTTGGGTGGACGCACAGACCTCATGTCTTTCCACATGGAACCGTGAATGCTCACGTCTATAGAGATGACATCCTTTATGCTTATGTGCGGCCTTATGCCGGTGCAATAAGTAAGGATTTCCTGTTACAGGACGACAACGCTAGACCGCACAGGACTCGCATCGTGGAAGATTATCTTCAGCACCAGACAATTCAGCGCATGGAATGGCCATCTTGATCACCGGAATTGAATCCCATCGAGCATGTTTGGGATGCTTTAGGGAGACGTGGCGCTGCTCTCAATCCCCCTCCTCTGACCCTTGCCACGCTTACAACTGCTTTGGAAGAACAATGACTCTTACTTCCCAGCGAACTCATCGACCGCATAATTTACAGTATGACACATCGCTGTATGTGTTGTATTGCTACTAGGGGTGATCATATGGCATATTAAAGGTACTTATCCTATACCAAACTGGCAAACTGATTTTGTTAATTTTATAATTATAATATTTTTTGAAACATCATAATTGTCTGGTAATTTCTTTTCATGTTATTTTATACCTTACTATGCGTTGTATATTGTGGCTGAGTTTCATTAAAATCTATATGTAATATTTTGAATTATCGCTATTTTTGTGATTTTTCCTTAATTTTTGGAAACCTGTGTATTATAAATACTATAAACATATTCTATAAGAAAACAAAGTATAGAATAGATAGGCCGACAGACATTAACACGTTCGCTGCCATTCACGCGAAAACGCGTAATATGGCGCCAACGTGAAGGGGCCACTCACGCGCCAGCGCGTGATGTGGGGTGATGTCCAATAGCCAGTCACGCGCTGGCGCGGAAAATCTTTCACTGATTCTTTGTTATAAAAAGTAAATCGGCTTCTGGGAAAACCCCACTTCTACAGTGCGGCATTAACTATCATCACATCTTCATGTAAGCGGCAGCGAATGTGTTAAAAGATAACCTGTAGGTGCTATAAGCACTCAAATCAATTGTTTTAAATATTCGCAATCATTTGTAAGTTTCGTTATACGAGAATCTGTTAATTTCCAATGAAAAGACTGGCAACTATTCTTTAGCCTGAGTTTTTAGCTTGATTAACTTGAAGTCCTACTACAGTCCAGATTTCTTACAACAATCCAAAAACAGTCACACTGATTATGGGTGAAAGGAAATCCATTCTTGTTATTTTAAAAGCTCAGATAATAAAAACGGTTAGTGACACAATCATCATTTTCAGAAAATGAGCTGTAAAGTTTCAAATCTTTATTTGTTTTTAGCTCACAGGCTATCATAGCCTGAGAGCTTATGTGCCCGTCCGTTCTGTATGTATGTTCGTATGTTCGTGCGTAACGCAATAACTCAAGATAAAAATATCCGATCCACTTGAAATTTTGTATATAAGTATATCCTGATAAGGCGCTTCCCTGATTAGTTTTTGGAGTTCATTCGATATGTATAAGGGGGTGAACGGGGGGCTCATGCCCCTCCCCTTAATTGATTTAAACAGGATTTTCATGCAGAATTAAGTTTTCGTTCAAAATTTAGATAGAGGATCATTTTGATGAGGCGAGTCCGTGGCTGTTATTAGGTTTCATTGAATAAGTATAAACAGGGGGAACGGGGGTTCTAATGCCCCTCCCCTTAACTTGTATAAATAGATTTTTCAATCAGAATTGTCAGATTTCGTTCAAATCTCTGAATAGTTTTGGAAGTTTAATGGTATAAAAGAGGGGAATACCTCCTATTAAATTATATAAATGCTAAATGGGTTTTTATTAAGAATTATCCGATTTGCTCTGAATTTTGGATATAGATTTTTTAATATGATAAAGTATGTACTTGATAGTTGAGGAGGTTCAATGATTAAGTATAAAAAAGGAGAAAGAGGAGAGCTGTTTCCCCTTCTTAATTTTTTTTTTTTTTTCGAACGGAATTAACGGAAATATAAGGCTGCAATGTACAATTAGTATGCGTAGCCTGTGAGCTCAATGCCGTCAGTTTACCTGGGCAATATTCTTTTTATTATTAGCTCGCAGGCTATCATAGCCTGAGAGCTTATGTGCCCGCCAGTTCTTTATGTACGTTCGTACGTGCGTAACGCTATAACTCATGATAAAAATATCCCATCCACTTGAAATTTTGTATATAGGTATATCCTGATAAGGCGCTTCCCTGATTAGTTTTTGGAGTTCATTCGATATGTATAAGAGGGGGAACGGGGGGGCTCATCCTCCTCCCCTTAATTGATATGAATGGGTTTTTCATGCAGAAATATTAGTTTTTATTTTTCAAAATTTACACATAGGATCATTCTGATGAAGCGCTTCCGTGGTTGGTATTAGGTGTTCATTGGATAAATATAAACAGGGGAAATGGGGGTTCTAATGCCCCCCCCCCCTTAATTTATATAAATGGGTTTTTCACGCAGAATTGTCAGATTTCGTTCAAATCTCTGAATAGTTTTGGAAGTTAAATGGTTAAGTATATAAAAGAGAAGGATAACTCTTCTTAAATTATATAAATGGGTTTTTATTAAGAATTTTCCGATTTGCTCTAAATTTAGGATATGGATTTTTTATATGATAAAGCATGTCCCTGATTAGTTTAGAGTATTCAGTGATTAAGTATAAAAAGAGGAAAGGGGGGGAACTGATCCCCCCTCCTTAATATATTTTTTTTTTCGAACGGAATTAACACTTGAAAATATAAGACTGTAGTGTACAATTAGTATGCGTAGCCTGTGAGCTCAATGCCATCAGTTTCACTGGACAATATTCTTTTTATTGTTAAATGTCTTCTTTATCAATTAAAATCTCTATGAGTATCAGGTTTTTTACAAATAATAACTTAATAGATGGTAAAGGGCTATTGATAATTTTCAATTATAAACTCTTTTTAAGTGCATTCGTAATTATGTAAAATACGTAGCATCTATAGTCGTCGTTCAATCCTTATGTCCGTCTGTCCACATATAACAGAGTAAAAATTACCCAGCCGAATTGTTTGAAATTTGAAATATATATTTGTTGGATAGTTCTAATATCATTTCAAATGTTATGAAAATCGGGTGTATAGTTTAATTACAGGGATAATCAAAAGTATTGCGTTATGGCCAATGAGAATAAATGGTTTCAAGTGCATTTTAATGGTGTTACACTTTTTCGAACATAATAAAAATGAGATGCATTTATGAAGCATATATATATATATAAGTATATATATATATATATATATATATATATATAAGTATATATATATATATATATATATATATATATATATATATATATATATATATATATATATAATACATTCTGTACAATCTGTGGTGCAAAGAATATTTGTTATTAATTTACAGGGGCCGCACAAAAGTATTCCATTACATATTGGTATAGGAGAAAACATTGTTTGGGGCGCGTTTTAATAATACTGAACTATTTCACATTTTATGAAATTGATATGCGTTGCTCAGGTTTATTACAAGTTAATTCTGTATAATAGAAAGCAGATAGTATTTACAAAGATACACAAAGGATTTCGGATACTGTACTGTATCCAAAGTACCGTATATTATTGCACTAAGATCTGAATATTTTAAAAACTTCCTTATAGTACGAACGCACCTCATTTGCTACGCTTGATGTGCAATTTCCAACTTATTGTTGAATGCCTTCTTTATCAATTAAAGTCTCTGTGAACATCAGATTTTTTTTTAAATAGTAACTTAATAGATGGGAAAGGGCAATTGATCATCTTCAATTATAAGATTAACTTTTGCACTTTCTTATATCTTTACAAAAAATAAAATAAAATAAAATAATAAAAAAAAGTACTGGATTTATAAAAATTTTTGATTTCCAGTTTTTGATGGATTTATTCGTTTTAGAAGGTCCTGAACACGATTTGATGGTTTTTAGAAAATGCCAGTCACTCTGTCACTCTGTGAGTCTGTATGTGACAAAAATTTTGTGGGCGTTCTATCTCAAGAATTAATGTATGGAATTTCATAAAACTTTAGATTCAGTTACACCTTGATATTATTGAAGCCTTTTATATTAAGACGCTTAATATAAAAATCGTCTAAATATAAGAAGATTTTTTTATATTTAATACGAATTAGTTTTTGGTGTATATTGCTCAACAGTTGGCGCTGCTAAGCAGCATTATTCACATTTTCCACCATAGATGTATCTCAAAAATTAATGCACGGATTTCATAAAAAATTATATTTAGTTAGTCCTTGATATAATTTGGTGCTTTTGATGTAAATCGCTTAAGAGGTGGCGCTACGATGTAGTATTATTCATGATTATCACAATAATTCTATCTCTAGAATTAATGCACGGATTTTCACCACACTTTAGCTTCAGTTAGTCTCTGATGTACATTAGTATTATGTAGTATGTGAATCACCGAACAAGTGGTGCTGCAATGCTGCAATTTTTCACCATTTCTCAATAGCTGTACCTCAAAAATTAATGCTAATTAACTAATAATTAATTTGGTTAAGTTAGTCTCTGATATAGATTAGTATTATTAAATATTTGGTGTGAATCACCGTAGAAATGGTGCTGCAATGCTGCAATTTTTCGCGATTTCTCAATAGCTTTATATCAAAAATAAATGCATGCACTTTCACCAAGCTTCATATTCAGTTTGATGAAAACTGATCCTGATTAGTTTTTGTTGTACATCAGTCAACAAGTGGCGCTTGCCGCTCTTATGCAGAATTTAGGATTTATGCAATAGCTCTGTGTTAGAAACTAATGCACGGATTTTCATTAAACTTCAGATTCAGTTAGAAATTGACATAAGTTGTTACTGACTAGATTTTGATGCAGATCATTTAATCGGTGGCGCTGCTGTGCTGCATTTATGAGATAGAAGAAAGTTTTGTGATTGCCACATCTGACTATTTTTTCTTTGGTCACATAGCACATTTATCATATGAGCTCTTCATTTTATAATTATAATAAAATTTTTCTCAGCATAGAAACTTTAAAATCATTGATTGGTGTTTAAAAACTAACCAAAATTTATTCGAATTATTTCAGAAGACTTCCCAAAAGAAAAATTGGTTGTGATACATTACTATATAAAATTCAAATTTTTGTATAACTGAAAAAGGTATATCAAATCCTCACACTGTAAAAAAAAAAAAAAAAAAAAAAAAAAAAAAAAAAAAAAAAATCCGATTAATTTACGGGAAAAACTGCTGGCAGCAATGTTGCCAGCAGTTTTTGCCGTAAAAATTGCAATAAAATTAGATGTACATTTTTTATTACATCTAATCTTACTGCAATTTTTACGGCAAAAATTGCTGGCAATATTGCTGCCAGCAGTTTTTCCCGTAAATTAATCGGATTTTTTTTTTTTTTTTTTTTTTTACAGTACACATAGCTGAACATTTCACCATCTGCGTATTTCCGTTTCCTTACTTCTCAAAGTACAGGCAATGTTTAAAAAGAAAACGTATTACAATGTGTTATAAAATTTCGCTTTCATGAATACAATAAATTAAGAATATTAACAGTATACCTTTTACTCCAACGTATGTTATATCAATATTATTTTCTGTGTAATTATCTTTTGTACTATTTCGCAAGCGTGACTAATCTACTAAGATAAGATAAAAAGATAAAATGTTTTTATGTAAATTATTTTGTAAAAAGTAGAAAAAAATAAGTTCTTTTTGAATCTATTCCATTATTTCCTGTTTTTTGCATAGAATGTTAAATAATTGCATAGAAAAATGGAAACATTGCTATACATTTTGCGTGAAGCTATTTTAGTAATGAAAATTTGAAAAATACTACAAAATAATTGCCTGATAAATTAAGGCATTTGAATGCACGGAGATCTTAAATATTTTCAAAATTAAGCATCTTGAAATGTTTACTAAAATAAAAGCAATAATTTGATTTTATAAATATCTAATAGCATAAACACTATCACTGTTAAAATTTTCTGTGAAAACACAGAAAAAAAAAAAAAAAAGCGAGACTCTCCGTAAAGACACAATAATTCTTGGTTAAAGGCATTCGATCGAGTTTCTCGGTTATCATTTTACAGACATTTCCCTTATATTGCATCTAAATCCCTATAGGAATTTCATCTTTATTTAAAGTTATTATTATTATTTTTTATTTATTTATTTATTTATTTATTTTTTATTTTTATTTTTTTGTTTAAACTTACCGGGTGTCGTGAAAATGACTGACTAATTTTAAAAATCAGTAATTTGCAAACTTTTACAGATATTTAAAAAAATTCTTGCACGAAAGTTATGTATAAAGTCAAAGGTTTTTTTTTTCCTGTTATTCTAAATTTTAGTTTAAAAAAAAAAGTAAGAAAAATCATGCGTTAAGCATAGATTATGAAGCACTTTCCAACACTTAATGAAATCTTTAACAAAACTTTGTTATTTAGGGAAATAATAGTGTATAGTCAAATAAACCCAAATATGTATTCCAGTACTTTTGAACAGCCCTGTATTTCATATGTCAGTTGATATAATGGGAAAGTTTAGTTTAGCAAGAATATACCCAGTAACTTGAAATTTCTTTTTCAGCAATTCATACTATTAGATGGAAACATACTTAAATACTTTTGTTCAGCCCTGTAGTTTACATTGTACCTTTATTACACGTCAGCATTTGGCTAAAATTTATTGCAAACTAAAACACTTTTAAAACAACTGAAATCACATTCTCAATCATTCATAGGCGTCCATGTACCGAATTCTTTGCGTGGCCCTGTATATCCTTTTATCTATGTTCTGCAAACATTTCTCAGTAAATTGAATGAAGCTCAGCGTAAAAATGCATAGCTTATTTAAGAACCACGTTTAAATAATTTACGCTCATATTCAGTAACGTTGGTGAGCTCTTTTGGGTAGCCCTGTATATCAACTATAACATTTATACACACCATATAATGCGCATAAAGTTAGCGAAATATAAACGCGCATATCATAATTAAAATGCATTTCATCCCTCCATCAGCCATTATCGGACACATGTACGGTACTTCGGAAAGAATATACTATTTGAAATCTTTTGTATGGCCCTGTAAATGCTATGTACTTCATATTATGCAAGACAGTAGCGTATGATTTATATTAAGCTTCAGTGACATATATCAATTTTATTATACATGAAACAGCTTAATATATTTTAAATATGTCACACACAATTTTCCCTTTTACCATCATCTAATGGAATTCTTTTGTGTGGCCATGTAAATGAATAATAGCTACATTTTCACTTTATATTTTATAGAATGCATATTTTAATATGTTTGACAGGGTATAACATCTTTAAAATTCCTTTGAAACGATTTTTCACCATAGGCCGTAATGTAATGGGAAACGTTTGATTCGCCCTGTAGATAAACTAATCATGGTAGAAACTTCATTTTCGATAGGACTTGTGCCAGTGTAAACGTCAATAACGATCTAAAATTTCACGGCAATCCGGGTATATTAACGATTTTCCCCCATGGGCCGTAATGTAATGGAAAACTTTTGATTCGCCCTGTAGATAATCTAATCATGGTAGAAACTTCATTTTCGATAGGACTCGTGCTAGGGTAAACGTCAATAACGTCCTAAAATTTCATGGCAATCCGAGTATATTAACGATTTTTTCCCACAGGCCGTTATGTAATGGGAAACTTTTGATTCTCTCTGTAGATAAACTAATCATGGTAGACACTTCATGTTCAATAGGGTTCGTGCTAAGGTAAACCTCAATAACGTATAAAAATTTCATAGCAATCCGAGTATATTTACGGGAGTTAGAGCGCGGACAGACAAACCGAATGTATAAGCACTTTTCAACTTTGTTGGAAAGGGCTAAAAAAGATGGATACATGTTGAGAGCGAGACTCTGTCTAGGTGAAAACTGACGCCACTTAGAAATGCTGACAATTAAGGAGATTAAGGGTATGAAGTGGGTCTCGTTGGAAAATGCACTTTTACTTTTATTTCCCGATTTTGAATTCAATCCATATAATCTTGATTTTGTAGGTGTCAGCGCAATCATCGAGGAAAATATTGTTTCCATGGGAACGACTTTTCTTAAATCGAAATGCGTTAAACAACAATGTCCGAAATACCGTCTTTTATTTATTTTTATTTATTTATTTTTATTTTATTTTTATTTTTCACATCCAAAGAATATTTGGATTTTTTAAAACAGGGTGCCTTATTCATCTTATTTATCTGGGTATTTTTTTAGATCACCCGATCATGTTTGGTATTGTGTATTGGATTAACGATTCATTTACAGATGCACCCAAATGATTACATTACATCATGATCTATGGGGAAAGTCGTTTACAAAGTATATTAATCACTTAAACTATTTCAAATATATTGAAACTGATATAAATCTCTGAATTTCATTGCAAGATGATTATGATAAAATAAGGTATTCATAGCAATTGTCGTTCATTTACAGGGGCACATAAAAATAGGCCGATTACAGAACTGTCTTTCAATAATTATTATTGTAAATGCATTTTCAATTTCGGCATGCGCTTTTAAATTTAACTGTTTTATAGGTACGTTCGTAATTATATAAATACGTATCACTTATGGTCGTCGTCTGGTCCGTCCGTCTGTCTGACTGGTTGCATATAACACTACAAAAACTATTCTGTCGAATCGTTTGAAATTTTAAATGTATGATTACTGATGCATTTTGTCGAGTTATTTCAAATTCTATGAAAATCGGATGCATAGTTCCAATAGAGGAACTATCAAAAGTATTCCGTTGCATTACGGCCGACAGGGAAAAAAGTTTATGAGTCCTAAGTTAGAAGTTTAAAGTTTAATGCTTTTTAGTACTTTTTAGCTAATGCTTAAAAGTTTATTGCTTTTTAATGATGTTACACCGTCCGAACACAATAAAATTTATATGCATTTATCAAGGATATTAAAATACAAATGATGTAGAGTATACTGCACAAAGAATAGTTATTATTCATTTAAAGGGCCACACAAAATAAGTATGTAATATAATGGTGTAGAAGGGAACATTACTTGCAGCATATTTTAATTTTGTTACACATATAATAAAATTGTTGTAAGTTGCTTAGGTTTACTACAAATTACTTCCTGTGAAATAGAAAATGCGAAGTTATTTACAGGGACAGACAACTGATTTCGGATACTATACTGCATCAAAAATGCTGTACATTAACGATAATTGCTGGAAGCGTTTAGTTTTGATATGATTTTTTTTTTTTAAAGTTTCGCTAATTTTTTTTAAAATTACGTTGTGTGTATGAATGATGCAAATCATATACAGGGCTACACAAAAGAATCTGCCTTCCATACTGAGTGTGAAAGAAAACATGTTAAAGGTGAGCCGTAAATGAGTTATACATTTTTACGCTGAACAGCTTTAAGTACATTACGATATGTTTAAAGAATAGAAAAGAAATGATATACAAAGTCACGCAAAAAATTGGATACATAGCCGGCTCTGGATGGCAATCTCTGGAAATGTGATTTCATTAGTTTAAAGCTTGTTTTAGTTTTAAATAGATTTTAGTTAAATACTGCCGTATATTTAAAGATAGTAATTATAATACAGGGCTATACAAAAGAATTCAAATATGCTTCCGTCTATTTCAATAAATTGCTGAAAGTCAAAATTCGACCTAACATGTGCTTTTAACACTTTACAACATAGTTGAAAGTGTTTGTAAATTATATTTAGTTAGCCGTCACGGCATATAAATATCATTGACATATATCAGTTACAAACGAATTCAGCTACTTTAAAGTTAGTTAGAGTTTGGAAAGACATGTAGGCAGACGGTTGAAATGAGAGAGAAATGAAATGGGAGAGTCTGGGTATCTGGAAGTCGAAGTAAAAGTGCTTCGAATTAAACTAATGAAGAGGAAAAAAAATCATTAATTGCCGTTCCATTCATGAACGTGTCATTTCGTTTAAAATGGAAGAATCCATAATTTTTCTTGTAATTGGAAGTAGAAGTAGCAATGCTTCGGATTAAACTATTGTAAAGAAAAGTAATTATCTGCAAGTCCATTCATTTTAATGCGTCTCTTTGTTCACATACGACAGTTAGTTTTAAATGCATAGCTGAAAAATAGTAGAAGTTGTAGCTTCGGATTAAGTTTGTGTGGAGAAAAATATTAATTGCACTATCATGCAATATCTCTACTATGCGGTTAAACTCTACCATACGAATGAAAACTTAAACACTCAGAAAAAAATTTCTACATAAGTTTAACCCAAAGCACTATTCCTTCTATTACTTTCCAGTTACCTATTTAAAACGAAGTGGCACATGTGTGCAAAGTGATGTATTAAAAATAATGGATCGACAGTCAAATATTTTCCTCTACACAAGTTTAAGCTGAAACGCTACTACTCTACTTCTTTTCAGATCATGCATTTAAAACGAAACAACGTATGTGAGCAAAGTTAGGTATGTCAATGGAGGGGCATAATAAAATGAATGGAATAGCTGATAAATATTTTCGTCTGAACAAGTTTAATGCAAAGCAGTATAGACCGGGAGGAGACAGCACAGACGATTACCTCATCGATTTCAAAGATGAAAATCTAGGATTAGATAAATCGTGACTAACATATTAAATTGCAGTCGGTCTTTCAAGTCATATCTTATTGGAAAACACACACACACACACACACACACACACACACACACACACACACACACACACACACACACACACACACACACAAAGGTTTTAGCAATTGATTTATAATTTTACCATTGTGCTTTCCTGCACCCAAAAGTATGAAAACATGGAGGATTAGAAGCAGGAAAACATAATGGTAAACCTATGACTCAACCTCTAAAATCGTGTTTTTCGGTGTTTTTTAGCAAGATATGACTTGGCAGACCCATTGCGTTTTAATATGCCAGTCGAAATTTAACTGGTTTCGACTAAGTCGAGATTTTTCACCCGCAAATTCGAAGAGAGGATCGAGTTTGCTGCCGCCTCCCGGCTTACTATTCTTTTCACCTCCAGCTGTCCTAGAATTATGGACACATATATTTCAAACGAAATGACGTATCTGAATGAATGGAACGGTAACTAATGTAAATATTCCTGACGATGGCTGAGAGATTGCAGACCGAAAGTACTCGGAAATTATAAAATACGTATTTTATATTTGTACCGCCTGTTTTATTATTATTTATCACCTTTTAAGTATAATGTTCGTATTGTATTGAGCTGTCGATTGGATCACGGTGAAATATTATATTCTGTCTTATGTTTTTATTTAAAAAAAATCTGTCCGAGTTTTAAATTTAAAACGTTTTTTATCTATCTTGTGTACATCGGGCAATATATCGAATATCTTTTAGCCGGATAGTGCCGCTTGTTTGCCAGGTAGCGGTAAAAAATAATTGCAAACAAAAAGTGCAAAATTGTAGCCAGTATTGATTTGTTTGCTATAAATATATTTTAAAATCATTTAAAAATACCATTACCTTACAAAGTGTCTTTTTAATGTTTTGCAGGCATACAGCTGTCCATCAGCGAGATTTTGGCAAGCCATGACTTCGGCGAAACTCCCTTCTCCTTTCTTTCCCAATATTCGGTATTCTGAAACACAAAGAAAAGTGATTTAATTATATCAAATAGAATAAACAAACGGAAAAGAATTCTTTATTTCAGTAATCAAATTTTAATAAAGGCATAAGAAAATATGTTTCAAAGATATGTCAGAATCTTGTACTCTGAAACACAATTCATACCAAAATATAAACAGCAATAAAATTTATCAAGCCGCACCTGAATCTGAAATTTGGTGAAAATTCATAAATTAGTTCTTGAGATATAACTATTTCAGGAATCGGGAAAAAATTAGCATAGGAGCGTCACTTGTTAACTTGTTAGGCTATTGACATCAAAATGTAAAAAAAGAATTAGTTTATATCACGGATTTACTGAATTTGAAGTTTGATGAAAATTCATGCATTAACTCTTGCGATAGAACTATTGCGGAAATGGTGAAAAATGCAGAATAGCAGCGCCACTTGTTGAGCAATTTACACCAAAACGTAAACAAAATCAATTCATGTCAAGGACTAACTGAATCTGAAGTTTGATGGAAATCTGTGGATTAGTTATAAAGAAAGAGCTGTTGCGTAAATCGTTAAAAAACGCAGCATATCAGCGGCGCCTGTTGAGCGATTTGCACCAAAAATTTAATCAGCATGAATATATATCATGAACTAATGGGATATAAATTTTTATTGAATTCCGTGAATTAGTTCTTGAGAGAAAGCTATTGCAAAAATCGTGAAAAATTCAGCATAGCACCATCACCTGTTGAGAGACTGTTGTGCGATTTACACCAAAAACTACTCAGCATCAAGTTATATCAAAGAATGCCTGAATATAAATTTTTATGAAATCCCGTGCAATAGTTATTGACATAGAGCGCTCACAAAATTATGTCATATACAGTCAGAGTTACAGACTCAGAGATACACAGAAACGCAGACTCATAGACAGTTTCAAAGTTTCTCTTTATATTAAGAGAAAAATTGATAACTTTGCTTTGTCATGTCATGCCTTTTGTAATTTCTCATTTTGTACTATAACAAGAAAACTTTTTTAGAGGAAACTCAAATATTTCTAGATTATTTTCTAAAATTTGATATTTTATGAATGCTTCGTTCACTAGGCAACAACAACAACAACAACAACAACAACAAAATAATAGAAATAGTCACTTATTAAAATATGTAGAAAAATCTATATGTAGAGGAACTTCAAATTCAACTTAAAATATTAATAAAAAACATCAATACATTTACATTATTCATAGTTTTATTACTAAGATAAGTGTAAAAAAAAATTAAAAGGCTTTAAGGCATTATAACCAATATACAGATGTTAAATATAAAAGGAGTCATCGGAGTATCGAGCGCTTTCGATCAAACCTTCGTCATTATCGAGGAGTGAAGTGAGAAGAAATCATTCACAGGAAGAATTAAGCTGATTTCTTCTCTCTCCACCTTTTGATGATGACCAAGATTTGGTCGAAGGCACTCGAGACATCTATGATTTCTTGTAATTTAGCATCTGTATATTGGTTATAATGCCTTAAAGCCTTTTAATTTTTTACACTTATCTTAGTAATAAAACTAACAATAGGCAATGTTTACTAATATGGGGTGGAGAAAATTGAATATGATCTCATTTTTCTATTATTAATAGCTCAGGTTTTCAAGATTTAATTTTTTATGAATGCTTTGATCACTAGCCAACAAAAACAACAAAAATATTGTCTGTTTTTTTCATTGAGAATAATCAATTCTCACTAATTTGGGATCAAGAAAACAGAATATGAACTCAATTTTTCTTTATAAGCTCAGATTTTTGAGATATAGTACTACTGCTATATGAACT
Source organism: Maratus speculifer (assembly GCA_964019185.1). Classification (NCBI taxonomy): domain Eukaryota; kingdom Metazoa; phylum Arthropoda; class Arachnida; order Araneae; family Salticidae; genus Maratus; species Maratus speculifer. The sequence continues at coordinate 441,066,224 of OZ025289.1, read as the reverse complement.
TAAATAGCAAAAACTTGTACGGGGAAAGTATGATATCTATTTTTATTTCTCTGTATTCTTTAGTCAATCTTTGGTAAATTTGAGTTGACAAAATCGAATATGACCTTTGAATTTTATTATTAATTTTAAATTTGTAAGATATATATAAATATACATATATAAAATTAATGAGAATAGTCAATCATTAAAATAGGTAGAAAAATTTACATGCAGAGGAATGCCAAATTCACCTCAAAATATTAATTAAAAACATAAATTGGTATACAAACTTATGTAGTAAAAACCTATATGTATGAATATAAGATACAATATCCACTAAATGTATAGGTTAATTAATAAACTTATAACTATAATATATATTATATTATAATATATATTATACAAGTACGTAAAAAATCTACGGTTTTTTATTGAAATTTCAATGTATTTCATAACATTTAGCTAACTCAGCATTTCAAATTCATATTCGTTTTCCCCCATAACCGAATACATACGGAAATATCCCATGCCCCATTACATAGAAACAACACTTTTCGAATAAGAAGTAATTTTTCTGCTGGCTAGTGTACAGGAGACGGTCTCTTTAGATGGTCGTAAAGTAAAATTAATTTGTCTACTGGTATATCTCGAAAACTGATGATTAGAATGAGCTGCAAACTTACACATCAATGTTATTGACAAAATTTGTAGTTCTAAGTAAAACTTAATGTAGGTCATAATTTTAGTACGAATTTATTAATAATTTTCATAAGTAAAAATATTTTTCAAATCAAACAAATGTCTACAATATGCTTTATTATATCAACTGTATTTTATAAAAAAATAAAAATCAGATTATTTTTGGAAAGGTAAAGTTTGTCATGTGGACATGTTCATTATGTTCGTACTAAAAGTTGAACTGTAGGAAGATTTAAAAAGACTATAAAGTTTTTTATCCTCCCTCTAAACAAGAAACTCAAAGATGGAATAAAAAATGCTATGTTATTATTTGAAAAATTGAAGTTGGTACAATTTGAAACTATCCTATTTCGAATATTGGAATTCATATTCAGAAAATATATAATTTCGAGTTTAATCGCATCTCTTGCGTTTTTGTTCGATTCGCTAACAAAATGGCTTGATAGGACGGTGCCACTTTTTTAGGGTTTCGTTCATCTGATGAAACCCTATTCGTCTCTATCATCTGTCTGTCTGTCACACAGTCCGTACACAAAAACTGTGTGAGTCAAAGACTTCAAATTTTTGGTATTTACAGCTTAATACGTCGTGTTACACAACAACAAAAAAAAAATTTAAAAAATCTATCATTTTAATTCATTCTTCAATATCATCCGTTCGTTTTTGCGATTTAAATTTCGAAGGACAACCTTAATTTGAGTATTTTACGTGTAGACAAGGTAGCTTGGAGTGAAAGCATCGCACTGGATGGTTCTTAGTTCAAGTCCCGGTGCTGGAACTTGAAATTTTCATACTATGATGGATTTAATTAAAAGAAATTTCGTATTTTTTGCCAATTTAAAGATTTATATTATTAGAGTTTTGTTTATCTGACACTCATGATATTTTTTTGAAATTCGATTTTCTTTCTGTTTAAAAAACATATTGTGATTTATTAATGATTTAGCATTTTAAATTACGTTTAAATAATATTTTCGTTTTTAGAAATCTAAAGTTTTATTTATTACTTTTATTTATTTATTTTCCGCTATATTTTTTAAATTTTCGATTTTTCAAAAATATATAATTTTGGATTTTATTTAAATAATTTGGTTTGAAAATTTTTAATTTTATTAAAATAAAGAACTTCCTTTTATAATTATTTTAAAATTAAATTTGATGGTGCTACTATCTATGAAAGAATTTAATAATTATAAATTAACAATTTGGATTTTTTAATTAAAGGATAAATTTTTTCGAAAGATATATTAAACGAAACACTCTGTGGGATCAGTGATCATAATTATCCACTTGTTTTTCATTTTAATACAAGAATCCGGAAACTAAAACGGAAACCAAAAGGGGAAAAAGACGTAAATTCTGCTGGAAGGAATGTATGAATTGAGCCTAAAATCATTACTTTTAAAAGAACAAAAACCCTAAACAGAACGATAACCGAAACAATAACATATTTTTATCATTGTATTTCAGGTATATATAATACCTCAGCTCCCCTACTTACCTAGAAAATTTTAAATCAATAACCACAAATCCTCATTGTAATTAGACAATTTAGATATAAACGCACTTTTAATAGATACGATGGAAAAGAAATGATCATGCTGAAGATATTTGCACAATAAATTAGAACTATATTTTAAAAATATTTCAGGAAAACTTCTATATAGCTATTTTTGAACAACATAACATATTATAAATATCAATAATTACATTGTTTGGAATACTAATTTTTCCAGTAATGTTTCCATCTGTAGCTTTAATTTTGGTACACAAGGATTCGCTGTTTGTTTGTATGAAGTCTTATGAAAATGAAACGCAGATCAACATACCGCCATTTTTTATGGAGGCGACGATACACTAATTTTAAAATAGTTTCATACTTAATTTTCTCGTTTTTTTATATTATATAATTAAGTATTAGAGCTAAATATTTCCTCAATATATTGCTCGTGATTCTAGTATCCCTGAAAGTCAATTTGAAATATCAAATTTTCTTTTTGTGTCCAATCATTCACAGAAATCTTTAAGAGTCAAATTCTTATTCTTTTGCACAATTATAGGAAGAGTTTTATTTTCCAATAATAGTGAAAAGGATTTTACACAGAAAACGAGAACAGAGAAGAAATATACCACGACTTCATTTAACTTTCACTAATTATTTTATTACATTTTCATACATCCCATAAATCGTAATTTAATTTGTTTTCAACCCGATTTTTAAAGAATTGTGAAATAGCTTTAGAAACTTGTAAAACATTATTTCGCACAAATAGCACCCGCTTTCGTTTTTAAATTTGTAAATATAACTGTTGGTATGAAAGAAAAATATCAATTTTAATGTATAAAAAATTCACTTTGAGTCTGAGGTTGCCTGATTTCGAAGACTGGTAAAAAAATGTCATTTCTAATACACATACACACGTTTAAAATAATATATTAATAACAATAACATTAAAAAAAGCGAGCTGTGGGATCTTCATCGAATAAGTCCTAATTTTTCCAATTATCATTTTTTTTTTTTTTAAATAACACTTACACTAAAGAACTGTACCCAACATTTCCGCGTATCTGCGCATTTGACTGCCTACGCACTCACTGAAAGGTAAAACAACATTTACAGTCTTTCAGCGATATAATTGAATGAAATTCTGTGTACATGAAATATATATATATATATATATATATATATATATATATATATATATATATATCGGTGAAGGCAGTAATGTTCGTTAAATATATTTTTTGAGAGTGTATGAATTACAAATCGTGTACTTAATCGTTAAATTGTATAATCCTGTTTTGAGGACTTTTTTATAAGCCATCGTCAGTAACTGGACAGTCAAGACGGATTTTTTACTTCGCTGTAATAAATCGGAATGAAGAAAAAAAAAAAAGTTCCCTAATCTATAAAAATGGGATATACGTAACTATGACGAAAATATAATATAACCTCTTCCAAGTTACTCATGATTTATAAAAGCATTCTTTTATCTTTAGGAACCCCAGGAAACAATAGATTTCCAAAATTTAAAGAAGCATTTTGAATAATAATAACAATAACAATCTTATGGTATTTGGAAACTTTTTCTTTTAGCTTTTACAACGTTTTTTCGGATGATATCAATTTTCCAGTAACCATTTTTATATACATACAAGAATACTATATATAATATTAATTTTAATATTAATTTATAGTGCTATTAATTTAGTATGTTTTTCTGCAAAACTTGCTCTTTGAATATGAAGATGTTAACTCGAGAATTGATAGCATTAGAAAAACTTGTATTTTGATAAAAATAAAACTTATTAATACACGCTAAAAACATCAGGGAAACTTTTCCGAAAATTGCGGACAGAAAAACTAACAAACATTGTCTTTAAAAATGATTGTTTAAATCTCGAAAATATATTCGTTTCTGAGATATCTAAAAGTAAAAGAATGATTTGTGCAATTGTCTGTGACTCGGAGAGCTTTTGTTGTATTTTTATTGATGATCATATTACATTTTTCCATATTATTATTATTATTATTATTACTATTATTATTATTGTTATTATTATTATTTACGAAATTTTATTCGTTTCTGTCCTCTCTTGCCTTTCCATTACAGAGTCCATTACACGACAAATCATAACATTTTGAAAACTCTATTCAATGAAATCAATTTCATCAATATCATCCATTCATTTTTCCGATTTAAATTTTAAAGAGAATCTTAATTTCAATGTTTTTCGTATAGACATCGTAGCTTGAAGGTAAAGCATCTTGCTAGTAAGTACAAAGTTCTTAATGCTAGAATGTGAAATTTTCGTATTAACATGGATTTAAATGAAATCTCGATTTTTTTTTTTTTTTTTTTTTTTTTTTTTTTTTTTTTAATTTAAGGGTTTATATTATTTTTTTTTATCAATGACTTTCATAATATTTTTTGGAATTCAACTTTCTTTCTATTTTAAAAACTGTTGCGATTTATTAATGATTCATCATTTTAAAATGCGTTTAAACAATTTTTTTCGTTTTTAGAAACTTAAAATTTTATTTATATCTTTGTTAATTTTTTTAACATTCGGATTTACAAAAAAATTTTGGATTTTATTTAAATAATTTGATTTGGGCATTTTTAATTTGATTAAAATAAATAACTTCCTTTTATAATTATTTCAAAATTAAATATATTTGCTACCATCTATGCAAGAATTTAATAAGCATCAATTAACAAGTGAGATTTATTAATTAAATGATAAGTTGAAAGAAATGTTAAATGAAACCTCTGAGTGATCTGCGACCATGCTTACCAAACTGTTTACAGAGTAGCAAATAGAACTCAAATACATATTCACGGAACTTCACAATCGTCGAATAATTGAACCCAGTCCTTTACGATGGAGTATAAATCACAGAGAAGTCCTCTCTTTATTGTCATACATATATGATTATCATAAAAAATACTGAATTCATTTTTATTTTCTAGGCTATAAAACAAGAGATTATTTTTTTTCTCTCGAATAAATATCTTTAGCAGAGCATGAAAAAATTCACACTGATTGAACACTGTATTCTAAATTTTCTCGGCATAAATATTGTTTCATATTGCTTCACATAATTCATATTACTTTTTTTATGTGATGGAATTAATATCTTAATAGTCCTTCGTAATTTCTAATAATACTCCGGAATAGCAAAGAAATTATAAAGATTACGTTTAACGATTTAGCGGTTTTCATGATGTGTTTAAGTAATTCGGATTGTGCTGGTTATTGTGCCTTATCTGCTAATTTGTGCTACACACTATATATTTTGTAAAAAATATTGAACTTATCCTAATTTTTCTGAAAAAAGTGGAACAAATGCTATTTTTTTTCTCTGTTCAACATCAAAAAGCTCACGTCTGAGCTATATTACAAAAATCTGATGGTATTCAGCAATTACACGTGCCGTTTTAGAATATTAATTGAATACATTGTTCTAATTTTCCTAGGCGTAAATCATAGAAATTTGAACCACCAGATTCCATCGCTTGGCAACGCGATATTGATTCTTAAGCCCACCCAGCCATGGAATGGGGACAGATAATTTTTCGCTTTTTACTGATTGAGTGGCAATGTACTTACTATAATGGGAGGTCAGTTGAGGTTAAGCAAGTCAAATTCAATAGATGAATGCAACGGAACCAATAAGGTGGGGAATAGTGGATTATAAAATTTAATTAACTAAACTGCCATTATTTGGGACTTGTTAACAAAATAATTAAATATATTCTTTGTATGTAACTTGAAATATATATTCTATTAAAGAGGTTTCTTCTGCGAAACAGTCATGTCAGGCAATTTTTTAACCTGCTCTTTTTATTTCATTCGTATTAAAATATAAAAATTGATGTTCAGTTACCCACTTTGATTTCACAAAAGAAGAAGGAGAAGAAGAAAATGCCTCATCACTAGAGTTTACGGGAGATCAGAATATGTTGAGGCGGTTCTCAAAAAAGAAAAATAAATTTTTTCACTAATAACATGAAACTTTATGATTTATTAACATGCTTTTATTAGCTTTACCTGTATGCATATGTAACGGAATCTTTGAATGTTACTCTCACCCATTTTAAGATATCAGATTAAACTGAAACTTTGCACACTTATTGAGAACCGATGACAATTCAACAATCTGAAGAGTCGCCACTTGAAAGGATAAAAAACGCCGGATAAATAGATTAAAAGCAATTTGAGAAATAAACAGTCACCTGACACCCTGGACACATGACAGTAACTGAAACACATATGAAAACCATAACTATGCAACCGAAAAAAATATTTTAAACTTTTTAGTTCGACTTGATATAAAAGCGTGTGTTTTAGTTTTTAAAACTATTTAGCAATTATTTTTAAACATAAAATCTAATCCATGATATTTACAGGTATGAATATTTATGTTATTTGTAATCAAACAGACTACTTTATTTTCCGATAAACGACTTCTATCTTGAGTTAGAATTGCTGGAATTCTTGTCTCAGTATGGCAGTTTGTTATATTGCCTGAGCTGTCGCTTCTAGAAATTCGGTTCGAACCACACACTTTGACAGCACTTCTAATAAAAATCTTCTACCTCTAACGAAAAACGAAGAGCTCGTAGAGCCAATTTTGTCCATTTGCAATCCCTGCCGAGACATTAACCATCTCAATGTATTCGGCGAGTTTGAAGACGATACGTGAATAATTGCGACTTTTATTATGAGGACAAAATTTAGTACACACGCATATATGTAATAAAATAAAAAAAAATTGCGCCATTTTTTTGTTCTCTCTTAGCATCAATTCTAAATTTGTGGAACATATTTCAATCTTAGTTTCGTAACTTGTAACAGCTAAAATTCTTTTTCTTACTTTAGTTATTAATAAATTATTTCTTGCTTCTCAAAAAGGCGGGAGGTATTTCGTAAGCTTTTTACTTTCTGGAATATTCCTGGGATTTTAATTTTATTTTTTATTTTTAACATCGCGTGACAGGTGTTACTACGCGTAGCTAAAGGGTTTGTTCTTCCGAGGAAAAAATATAGTTCTTGCCAAGGACCGCCTGCTACGACCAATTAGAATTGATCATTTTTGTCCGTTTGAGGCTCGAGTTCATCCTAATTGGTTTTTTAAAATGATTGACGCGGAGTAGGAGGGCGCTAGTTTTGTCGTGAAAATGATTTTTTTCATTTGGTCTTTTAGGAGGTTAGAATGCATCTTTCTTTTAAACTACTCGGAAGCCATGTCATTTTTTCCGAGAATGTAGAACGTCGAGAATGTTGCAGCTTAATGAGCGAAGGCCGTAGTGATAGATGTGTGGAACGGTGATCTGTGGAGTAACTTAAGTTCGTGCTCTAAATAATAAAGAACTAAAAAACTGATTTCTTGCATTGTTATTGGAGGAACTCCTACGAGAACAAATCCATGGCTTATCCACTTACCAGAACGACTGCTCATCCCACTATTGAGTCTTAGTGAATTGTAGTATTCTACAAGCTTATTCACTATTATAGAACATCGCCGTTCGTATTATTACATATATATATAATTTTTAGGCAGGGGGGATTTTGAGTTTCTGGGGTCATATTAATGAAGAGTTTTGAAGAAATTTTTCAAAAGTCATACCATGGTTACGACTAGAATGAGTAATATTTCTAACGAAATCTACCTAAAATGCGTGAGAAAGTAGCAAATTTGGATTTGAGAACAGTTTTAATCAAGTTAAATTCAACTGACAAATGCTTAAATTCTAGAAAAATTCGAATGAATTTCGATACAATCTAAAAAAATTTCATATTACTGTCTAGTTTTGGAAAAATATATGAGTGATTCTTTATGATTCAGTTAGGAGGTGACGCATAAATTACTAGAATGAATATTTTATAGCTCTGCGTGAGAGTATGTTTTCGGGGAATTTTGTTTAAGCATGCAAGCCAGAAAGTGTGTAAAGAGGGCAGGGAAATTACATATTTGTGTTAAACCTTTTCTTAGGGGAAATGTAGCTATTTAAGAAAATGAAAATAAGAAAAAGAAATGCTTGTGGTCATGAAGGGGGTGGAACATTTTACCCTTTCCGTCCCGGTTTAATTCTTTTATATTGGGTCAACTAGTCTTTAAGGCTGTTCTCAAATTAAAAAGGGTAACTTTATGACGTAAGTGTTAATTTACTTTTATTCCGAAATGCAGGAACTAGCAGGTGTTGTTGTTCAGAAACTATTAATCGAAATCACTTTCCCTTTTTTTGCAAGCGCAATAAATTTTTTACAAAATAGCGTCAAAGTGGGCGTTTTGTACTGAATTTCCGCGCAAAAGCAGAAAAAACAGTCAATGAAGGGAGAAAATGTCTTTATCACTTGGTCGAAATCGCTTATAATTCAATAGGTAATTTATTGATTTAAAAAAAATGGAAAATTCAGTTCGATTCCAAATCGCTTCCATGGCCAGGCTTTGTAATTTTATATCTTTCCGTTAAAAATTTAATCTTTAAATGTGTTTAACGTTTTTCTCTTGTTAAGCATAGCAATTGAGAACAGCCTTAAGAGGCTACTTCACTCAAGTTAAAGCACACCCGTTCACTAATGTTAATCATAAGGGAAGAATTAAAAAAAATATATTTTACTTGCATTTCACTATTTTTAAATATGCTTTTCCCCTTAAATAGTTGAGATATATCTCTAGAAAGGTTTTTTTATGTTTTCGATTTTGTTTGCAGGATTTTTGTTATATAAGGATACTTTCACTTTCGAAAGTGAAATCAACAATCACCTCATTGAGTCGATGGCTGAAATTACAGGATTAATTAACATATTAAAATGCAAATAGTCTGCAAAATCATATTTCGGTGTTACTTTCATTTTCGAAATCTGTTTCGGAAATGAAAAAGATATTCTAAAAAATATCTACAACCGAAATCGAAAAAGTAATTAAAATAAGCGATGTGGTATTTCAGCTGTCGCATGCTTTAAATAAAATAAAATAAAATAAAATAAATATAAATGTTGAAATGCAATCGAGATATTAGCAAACAACCTCTCCCCATAGGGTTAGCTTTAGTTCGTGAGCTTTTCGCCTGACGGGTACACAGCCTTAACCAAAATGTATAAGCGAACGAAAATTTATGCGAATACAATATGCATTGTCAAATATAGACAAAAAGTCCTATCCAATGATACATCATTCATAATTGTACGGAATACAGGATCAAGTGGGGTAATTATGATCAGGAGGTAATTGTGACCGCCGCCATAATGGAGAAAATTGTGTACGATAAAATTTAGTTTCACGCGTAAGATATTAAACTCATCATATATTTTTCATTTTAGATATTCTTTATCTCTAGTCTGGAGCATTTTTGAGATCCAAATAGCAATTTGAATGAAGTCTACAAAAAATTTTTATAAACGAATTTGTCAGTTTGGTGTTCTAATTTTAGTTATCCCAAACAAATGTGTGTACATTGAAAAAAAAAAAAAAAAAAATAAAAAAAAATAATAATAATAAGTACGATTTTAGGGAGATTACATTAAAAGTCGGAACGCCAGTACTATTTACTCTTTTTAATGGAAAAATTCTCCTAAATTCCAGGATAAACGGAACAATTTTTGTAATTTACCGGAATTTTTCCATTAAAAAGCAGTAAATTGTACTGGCGTTCCGACTTTCAATGTAATCTCCCTAAAATCGTCCGTTTTTTTTTCAGTGTAGACAAGTATAAAGAAGATTAGTGGTCATAATTTCTACACTAGTGGTCGTAATTACCCAAACTCTTGTGATTGTGAATTCTTGATGGGGTAATTATAATCATTTATTTAAATTAACTTAATAAAAAGAGGGGATTACGAGAATTAAAACTTTTGAGAGGTGTTCTTAAATGTGTGGTCAAAGTTAATTCCAATGTACTAAAAATACCATTTTTCGAAATAGAAAAAAAAAGTAAATAATAATAATAATAATAACAATGTTGAAAATGTATAAAATGGTCATAATTATCCCTCCTGACCCTATTAATTAAATTCTGAATATGATCTCAGATATTGGCAAACAATCTTATAAAATGATATCTCACTGATCGTTGTGCGCTACATATTAGATGAATAAAGGAAAGTTGATGACGAATGAAATAATGTAATATATTTGCGTTTTCTTTAAAATTGCTCTAAGACATTGTATGAAATTGGCACATGAACAACATGTGGTGGGATGGGGAAATGAAATCTTTTTACATTCGGATTTGATTGATGGCGAACATCGAAAAAGTAAAATAAGATTACCTGCTGACATTTGTCTCAGGCTCACGTTCATAAGGCTTCATTACCTGCGTCTCACACTCCTTTTTTATGCTCCGAATAGTTTTGTTTTCCGAATTATTATTTACTACTGTTTACTACTTCGTATTTATTCTTTAGTTTTTCTTTGTTTGATTTAAAGCGAAGGAGGTAAGTAGGGGGATGTACAGAAAACCAAATTTGCAATGTAGTCTAAGAAAATTGACTTTAGCATTATACCTGTTGTTCATACATTGGCGCACCCACGGGGGGAGCTAAGGGGGCTGAAGCCCCTCCCACACCGCCAGATTAGACTAATTATTTAAAGTTTTCTAAAATTATGAACGTTTATTTTTATTATTTTTAATATGTCCTGCAAAATAGAAATTTTGAAAAATACTAGTCTTTTTACAATTTTCTTATGAAATTTGAAATATTAGCATTTGAATATTGATCAATTAAAACATTGCTTTCTTTTTGTTTACCAAAGAGGTTTAAGTCTTCAGAATCAACCCCATCAAAAATTTTCAAATCCCCACCCCCAGGTTTCGCTGATCCCCCCCCCCCCCCATCCACTCTTTGCTCTGCATCATATCAATAGAAAAAAAATGTATGTCTGTCTCAACACATCTCATCCATTTTGAATGATATGTAAAAAAATCGGACCGAAAACGTCCGACATTCAGAGCTGGCATATTTTAGAGGTCTATGTTTTCGAAAACATAGACCTCTAAAATATTCTAGCCCCCTCTAAAGCTTAATCCTGGGTGCGCCACTGTGTTCATATATGAGAAAAATAGCATTTTTAAAAAGTTAGTACGTTAATTACGTTCAAGTAAGAACGTTAGTAAATAAACAAAATAATATTATCAACTAGCTGATCCCCCCGGCATTGATCGGGACCATAGATGTTTTCAAACAAATTACGAGTATTTAAAATATCCATTCGTATTAAAATAGAAAAAAAAAATTAAATTTTATCTGAAACCTATTTTAAATTTTAGAATATTTTAAATTTTATCTGAGTGAATACAGGTATGTATTTCTCTTACGAAACCCATGTTTTGGAAGGATAAAGAAATATAGTCGTTGATTTCAGCTGTTTTGAACCACAAAAATAATGAATTGATTTTTTTTTAATTCTGTTCTTCAATGAGACCTACTCCATGAAAAATCTTCTGAGCACATGTGCGACGTGCGCTGCACATCTGAACAAACCCTAGGAAAACATAAAAGGAGTAATTACTTAATTTACTACTTTTTTGGTTGGGGTCATGGATAGATTTCGAAGATCGATTATAAATTAATAAGAAAAACAAATGCATCAAAACAGGAAAAATTAACAAATGCGTGTGCAATTTGTTGGTAACATTCGACCGTGAAATGCTGTCGTCAGATTCCATACTTACCATCTGCTCTCATTTGCTAATTGCTTTGTTGCCCTGGATTGGTGGAAAGCTGCAAATATCCTCTGACCCAATAAGTTTTAATAAAAAAAGAATCTAAATTGAAATTTAAAAACCCGGCTGCAAAGTGCACTTTCCGGTGTTAGCATCCACAAAAATTTCAGAGACCTGTTCCTTATAATTTCGGCGTTATCCGCAGTCAGACAGGCAAACAGGCATATCTTATTTTATATATATAGACTAGCTAACCCGGACGGCATTGCGCGGACCCGTGATAATAACCTTAAAAAAATCCCAGATTTGTATTATTTTAAATAATTTTAACCCAGTTTAGTATGGATTTATAATTTTAAGTGAAAACTCTACAAAAATTATTAGTATTTAGTGGTGATATTTAGCCATAAGATAATATTCTCTTGTTCTTTAAAAGTTCAGGTCGTTTCATTAAAAAAAATAAAAAAAAAATTATGTTGTTCTAATTTTTTGAAATTTTATTAGTTATAAATATGACGATTTTGCAGGCCGTGGTTGTGAGAAAATTCGTGAAAAAAATATTGATACCTAACTCTAAAAAAAAAAAAAAAAAAAAAAAAAAAAAAAAAGTGCTTTTTCCTTTCTTTTTCTTTGGTTTTTGTTTTTGTATTGGTTTCTTTAACATTTCAAGAAAAGTTCTTATTTAAACTCCTTTAAATTTTTATGAGTTATAAATATAACTGTATTCAAACTATAATTAAAATTTTGTGAAAAAATATACTCGTGTGTGCATTTTAAATGTGCGTGCAACTGATTCGCCCCTTTTGTCATAGGGAAAGCTTTGGGAAAGGATGGAGAGTGCTACAACAAACAAAAATTATATTGGAAACCCGGGTCGCAATTTATTTATTGGAAAAATATACATGGTAACTTCTAGCTGAATTCATTCATAACTGAAACAATAATAACAATATTGTTGTCAACTTTTCAATAGATTTGCTTTCATTTCCTTAAAATGAAATAGCATTAAGGGTATATTCCAATCCAAACAGCTTATTTTCTGATTTATTTTTCGAGTAATTTTTTCTCTCAAACGCATCAAGCTGGAAATATCAATGGTGACAACATCAAAATACACTCGGCTCGCATTAATTCGAAATCGGATAAATCGAATTTTCCCTTAATTCAAACAAAACATGAAGTTCTGAAATTTTTGGTAGCAGAATAACGTTAAAAATTTTCATTTATTTGATCTCATTTCTTCTTGGCTTCGTTTAGTTCGAACTAACGAGATTTCGATTTTTCCTTTTTCCTTATTTTCTCCCAGACCTCAGATCCTTGAAACAATTTTCTTTCTTTCACTTTTGTCAGAATTGTTCTGAAAAAGTATACATATAGTCCAATGCATTTGATATCCGGTTTTTTAGTGTCTCGTCTGTCCATCAATGACACCTTCACCCCATCTTTGTTTGTGCTTGTTCCTATAATCCCTTAATTAGTTTGTGTATTTATATCTTTTAATTTAATTTTAAGTCATATTCTAATTATAACAGCCGAAATGTATTTTTAAAATACTATAACATTAATTTCTTTGTAATAGTAAACCTTTAAACACGTTTTCCTTTCATACTTTCCATAATTTGATCTCTGGATAATTCGAACATTTTTTGTGGCCCCGACGAGTTCGAATTAACGAGATCCGACGTATCAATATCAATATCAATTAGAAGTCACAATATCAAAAATACTCTAATTAAATAAGGAATATTTTATTTTCCTTCATTTACTGGTGTCAAAAACAAATTTTACAAAGAAACATGATATCCAGCCAGAGTATATGAAGTTAAGTATATGAATTAAATGATATTAATAATAATAATGCCAAGCTGGAAATTGCACCTCAAGCGTAATAATTAAAGTGCGTTCGGACTATAAGGAAGTTTTAAAAATATTCAGATCTTGGTGCAATAGGATATAGTACTTCGGATACAGTGGAATATCCGAAATCTTTTGGGTATCTCTGTAAATACTATCTTCTTTCTGTTATACAGGATAGCACCTTGTAGTAAATTCGGCAACATGTATAAATATCGTAAATTGAGAAATAGTTTAATATTATTAATACGTGTCCCAAACAATGTTTACCCGCATATCATTATGTAACGGAATACCTTTCTGTGGCCGTGTAAATTAATAACAAATATTTTTTGCACTACAGATTGTACATAATGTATATTTTAGTATATATTTCATAGATGATATCAATTTTATTGTGTTCAAAAGAGTGCAACACCATTGAAATGCACTTGAAACTAATTTTTCCCACTGGCCTTAATGTAACGGAATATTTTGATTGTCCCTGTAATTAAATTATGCATCGATTTTCATAAAATTTTAAATGACTCGACAAAATTATGTAATAATTATATGTTTTGAATTTCAAACGATTCTGTTAGGTAGTTTTTGCTCTGTTATATGCGGATAGACGGACGGATTGAACGAGGACTATAGGTGATACGTATTTATAAAATTACGAATGCATCTTTAAAAAATCGATTTATTTGTGAAATTGATACATTAACAATTATTTTTTAAACTTGAAGAATCTAATAACTTTTTAAAAGTGTAAATAAAGGTTTCCAAAAAAGTACCTTTACTTCCCGAATTGATTCGCACTAAGACTCTTATAACGTACAAAATATCTATATTATAAAGGCCAAACGTATCTGTGCGTAACGCATATGTCATTTTGCGCATGGCAACACTTTCAAATTTTAAATGAATTTCGATATTGCAATTTTTCTACTAAAATTTTTTAAACTTCTTAATGTCGCTTATTTTCAATTTTTACACCATCGTGTAGGAAAAAACATGTACTTTTAAATGAAATTTGTTTGAAAGCTGCATCTTAATTTGTTCTTGAAATATTAATTTTTTTGTAGCGTTTAATACCTTTTTTCTAATCGTGGCAACAGGAGTACTCCATTTCCATTTAAAGCAAAGGAAAAAAGGGGGAAAAAATGAATGCTGTATCTTTATGTTGCCATTTTCTCATTAAAAGGGAAAAAATAGAAATTTAAATATCTTCTGTTATAAAACCCGAGGAATTTCGACTTCATTTACAAAACTTTATTTACACGTAAAAGAATATCAACAGTTTAATATCTATTTCAGCTAATAGCCCCCCATTGAGACTTCAAGTTTTGAATCAAAATTATCAAATTAAAATGCCAATTTTTTTTAAACGTGAATACAGATGTGAAATGTACATTTGTAAATTTTGATATTGTGAAAATGGTGTCGGGTTTAGATTTCAGGGGAAAAAATTCTATGATTGAATCAAAGTTGAATACATTTTGCTTTTTATCATTTTGGAATACTAGCATAAGAACCTTAATAGATAACTTTATCATAATAACATATCTTTATTATTTTTTACTGCTTACATATACGATTAAAATTTAATTTTAACAATTTCTACAACTGCGTTTTATAGAAATAGTGTTTTGTTAATTTGAAGATAAAAATCATTTGTTTAAGAGTTAGACGTACCAATATAAAATGCAATTTTTACTATAACTAATTTTGTAGGTTTATTATAAGTTAATGAAACAGTTCCTTCTTAAACATTTTCTTTCCTCAAAATTTGACGGGTTCTACCTTGTATATTATAAAAATGCAAACATGTTCGCGTTTGACGCTGACTTCGTTTTGAGGTTGGTAACATATGACAATTATATTTTAGTTTTGCGATTTTCGCTAAAACAATTTTTTAACTTGTAAATATAACACCATTTTAAATTTTGAAATCATCATATAAATAAACCAGCAATATTAAAAAAAAAATTAAATCAATTCTTACAAGAAAGAAAAATTTTATTTTGATTAAATAATCTTCGCTTGCGTTGTATTGTAATTTTTTTCGTATATGAAACTAAAATCAACTAATTAAATTGAATGAATGAATTGATATTTAAAAAATTTTATTAACATCAAGTGTCATCCACTATAATAAGTTAAAAGAAAAATGCATTTGAACTTGAGTGGATGAATAAAAAGTATTTTATTAACGATTGAAAATTTGAATATGATATATAAATAGATATAGGGAGAGTGTGAACTGATAATAGGAATTGAAAAAAACACATATATTATTATAAGTGCAAATTGTTTGGAAACTGTACCACCATTTACACATTTATTGCAGTTGTTTAAATAATTTTCAAGAATGAATTTTTTTAATCTATCCCCATCGCGAGAATCTCCATTAAAGAAATGGAGTAACATTAGAGGATAACCCATTTGCACTCAAACAATATAATAGACAATCACCTCTTCGAATTCACGGTTGAAAATCAAGGATCAGTTAAACCCCGATTCGCATATTAAAACGCAATCGGTCTGCCAAGTCATATCTTGGTGAAAAATATCTAAAAACCACATTTTAGCGGTTGACTCGTAAGTTTATCATTGTGCTTTCCTGCACCCAAAAGTATGAAAACATGTGGGATTGGAAGCAAGAAAACATGATGATTAAATCTATGCATAATAAACCCCGCTAAAATCGGGGTTTTAAGTGTTTTTCACCAAGATATGACTTGGCAGACCGATTGCGTTCTAATATGCAAATCGGGGTTTAAGTAATCCTAGATTTTCATCCGTGAACGCGATCAGGTGATTTTCTGTGCTGCCGTCTCCCAGTCTATAAGTAGTTCAGCACTTCTCTACTTCTCATTTTTTATAACAAAATCAAAACTTCTTATTAATAATAATAATAATAATAATAAAATACAAATTTAACATACATGTAATCGAACAATTTCAATTTTTACTTCAGTAAGTAGGAAAACAAATATACTTTCAAGTATAATTTGTTTAAAAACTTTATCTAAATTATTGGATTGTCTGTGGTTTTAAAAATAATTTTCAAGCATAAATTATTGTTAAATCTGTCACTATAGCATGCAACCATATTATGAAAGATTAATCCGTTTGTATTATAAGTAGTTTAACATTTATTTTCAGATAATACCCAAGACAAAATTAAAATTTCGTAAATAAATAAATAAATAAGTAATGCAATATAAGAAAACAGAAATTTAACAGACAGGTAATCAAACTACGCGTTTAATCTTCTGAAACTGTCAGAATAATAATAATAAAGAAAAGGATATAAGTAGAAAAATCTGTGGTGATTTCTTCGGTTTTTCGCACTTGGTATGCAGATAATTAAGCACACTTATAAATTTATGTAAACTATTTATTGGAATGTGAAAAAAAAAATGGTTTCCATCTGTAAGTCTAGAAGCTGAGTTACATCCTTAGTAGTTAAGGGGTCTCAGGAATCTTATTTTTACCTGGCGGTGCAATTTAGCAACATGTCTCATTTAATTTTTTTTTCAGTTCCTATGAAATATAGATGCTTAAAATTTTTAATATGGACAATTTAATATCCCTTCTATTTAAATTATATTTTAAACAATCTATATTGAAATTTTATTTTATTGTTTTTTTATATTTAATTTTGATTATTATTATTATTATTTTTAAACATCAATCTACTGTTCGTAAGATTTTAGAAAAACTATTGGTTCAAGAGCCACCCAAAATATTGATAATGATGTAAAACTAAGATATCTCGAACATATACGTCATTTATAAGCATTTTTTTATTTTTTTAATTAAAAATTTAATTGTAAATTGTAAAATTTTAAATATATAATTTAATTGTAAAATTTTGAAAAAAAATATATTTTTTAATTTATTTTTAAATTATAAAATTTTGAAAAAATATTTTTTAAATTCTAAAATTGCCAATTTCAAATAAAAAAATAAATAAATTGCTCATAAATGAATTATACTTCAAGATATATTAGTTTTACATCATTATCAATGTTTTGGGTGGCTCCTGAACCAATTGTTTTGTTACTGTCTTGCGGGCAATAAATGCAAGTTAGAAAAAAAAAATACTTTTTAAATTAAAATTAAACATAAAAAATAATATTTCAATATAGAATATTGAAAAAAAAATTAAATAGAAGAGGTAAGTTATTTATATTACAAACTGTATGCATTTATGTTTCATAGGGACTGAGTAAAAAAATAATTAAATGTGACATGTTGCTAAATTGCTCCGTCAGGTAAAAAGTAAGACTCCTGAAGAATTAATAATTTATAAACTTAATACCTATTTTGTATGATGTTATAAATTATTTAAAAGATGCTTACTTTGAACCATGTTGAGATTGTTCTTTTGGAAATCATCCGCAGTAACAGGCCTCCCTTTTAGAAAAGGAGCTTGAATGTTGTTAGGTCCCAGCATATTATTTTTTTAAAGCATAGGAAACGACAGAAATGACTCTTTGTTCGTTTTGTTTTATTTGTTCATTTCCATTTTCTCACATCACAAGATTCTAGTCTGGTTTAATTAATTCTGCGTATTATTGTTCTTTCACACAGAAAAAGATCGTTTTGTTTTAATTTGTTAATTTTTAATGTAAAATTTGTACTATACTACTTAAAAAATTTTTGGACTACTTTTATGTAAACTGTCTTCATTTTATAAGTTTTTTAGATATATTTTGATGTAAGGTATTTTCAAAATAAAAATTTTAGTTCTTGTACAATACTGTTTTTCATTAAACAATAATTCTTAAATCATAAAATAATTATTTTAACCAATAAAAAACAATTATGATTTCATATAATTAATTTAAATAATTATTTCATTTAAAATCAGATTATATTTCTGCAATATTTGCTTCATTTGATAAATTATATCAAGTTAAAAAATGTGCTATAACATTGTCGCAAAGCCGCATTGTCACAAAGCCGCATTTCTTGTATAATATGGAAACAATTATGACTGCTTCAACAATTCAACAAGTTGTTTTGTTGTTGTTGTTGTTGTAGTAATTTCAACAGTTGCTTCATTTAAAATCGGATTATATTGCTTCAGTTTTTGCTTCATTTAATAAATTATATCACATTTAAAATTTTACTGTACTTTTGTCACAAAGTCACACCTGGAAAATATGTAGCAATTACGACTTCTTACAATTAATTTCCACAGTAATTTTATTTAAAAACAGATTCTATTGTTCCAATTTTTGTTTGATTTGATAAATTATATCACATTTAAAAATTCTCTATATTATTGTCACAAAGCCATATTCCCTGCAATATATGAAACAATTATGACTTCTTCCAATTAATTAACAAATATTTCATTTAAAATCAGATTCTATTGCTCCGATTCCTGTTTCATTTTATAAATTATATCACATTAAAAAATTACTATACCATTGTCATTATTCCATATTAACTGCAAAAGATGTAACATTTGTGACTTCTTCCAATTATTTTCATCAATTGCTTCAATTAAAATAAGATTATTTTTGCTTCATTTAATAAATTATATCACACTTAAAAAATTACTATACCATTGTCACTATGCCATATTCCCTGAAAAACATTACGCGAATGCCATTAACAATATTAAATTTCACAGTCCAGTGACATATCTCCGTTCTACAAATATACATTCTCAAAACACCAAATATCAGTTGCAGTTTTATAAGAAAATATCGATAGTATCAGACAACATGTCCGCAGTGATTTCATCTGTTCAAAACAGTATCATTGTACTATTATTCGCTACATTAAATCGCTGCTTCACTGCCGTAAAACTCTTTATCCTTTTCGGATGAGAAATTGAAAACAGTAAAGAGAGAGGCAGAGAGCGTGGAGCAAGCAAACCGGCGCGGTGCGACCTCTCGCTGTGCTGTGATGATTTGCTCAATTGCGCTAAGTGCTTGCCGACCGCGAGTTACCTGCGATCACGTGGAGGCAGTGTTTGTGTTTAGGGGGACGGCTACTAAGTGAAAGAGATAATGCGGTGATGATTTGTTTTTAATCATTTATAGGTCGATTTCGAATCTAAGTACATTTTTTTTTCTTTTACCATTTTTTGTCTGATACAAGATGTCTAGCAAATAAGACCCCGATTTCAAAATTAAATTTCGCAAAAACAAAAATCGATAGAATTATGCGGTAAACGGTTTGTTCATGTGGTAAGCTGTGAAAATCTTATACAGAAGTTTCCAACAGTGAATATTTTAAAATAATTGTGTTCTGATGCAAAGAATACTTGATTTGACATTTTTCTTGTTTTAGATTGCTTGCAGTGAAGAAATTTTTTTTTTGCGTACAGTACCGTATTTTAACTATTTTTCGAACTAAATTTTTAGAATTTCGAAATTTCAGAAATTAAAATTTCAAAAATCGTTAAGTTATGACACTATACGCCAAAAAACTCGTTCTCTGCAAGCAATCTAAAACAAGAAAAATGTCAAGTCAAGCATTCTTTGCAATCAGAAAATAATATTTTCAAAATATTCACCATTCGAAACTTCTGTATAAGATTTTTACAGCTTACCTAATAAACAAACCGTTTACCGCATAATTCTATCGATCTTTGTTTTTGAGAAATTTAATTTTGAAATCAGGGTCTTATTTGCTGGACAGCCTGTATATCTTTATTTCTTTGTGACTCTAGAATTCTGACTTTAAAATATTTACGTACATATTAGAATATACAGTTTAACCTTTTACACCCCGACGGTCTTTTCAACACATTGATCGCCACGGTCACTGACATTGAAGTTGAAAAATCTATAATGTTTCATTATAATGTTTTAACCCTTTGCGGCGCAGAGAAAATTCATTGCTTAAGTGTTGAAATTAATGACTGACACCGGAATTTGAAAACAACTTTATTTATAAATAAGAAAACGCTATATTTCACGCATTCAATAAACTGTAATTTTTTAAAACAGAATTCCGGTGCCAATGTGGCGTTTGGGAATTAAAATTAAGTGGTATATCTATGAAACCACTGCGCCGCAAGGGGTTAAGTAATTATTGCGACTTCTCACTGTGCTGTGATGAATTGCGCTAAGGCTGCGCGCAAACATCACTACATTCAGTTACACTAAAAGAGCAATAAATCTGTCTTTGAAGATGCAGTGTTTCCGACTATCTCGGTCGAGAACAAAAGGTTGCTAGTTTTGGAACCTCTTTAAATGATTTTTGAGGTACGAAGCCAATCTAATTGACAAAAGAAGGGAAAGTTATCTCCCCCATCTTCAGTCTTAAAGCTGTCACTGATTTCGTGTTCGATTTCTCTCTTGAAGTTCAATTTCAGTGCACTGAAAAAGCAATTTATTCATCAAAGCGCCGACACGAAAGATCAGAAAGAGCGACGCCTGACCACAAGAAGTTAGTGCTATGTGTCTAGTGCTTATGTGCTTCTCGACCGCGAGTTACCAGCGATCACGCCGAGTCAGTATTTGCATTTGGGGGGACAGCCACTAAGTGAAAGAGATAATGCGGTGATGATTTGTTTTTAATCTTTCCTAGGTCGATTTCGAATCGACTTGTACGTAAATTACGTACTTATCGATTTTAAATAGATAAGTACTTAATTTTTAACACAAAATATGTAATTTGAGTTCAGGTTTACTTAAAAGACGATTAAAATAATCAAATATAAATGTTAATAGTTAATTTTATTTAAAAAACATCTTAGTACTTTCAAGCCTTAATCAGGCTTTTCCTCAGAAAATATTTTTGTTCATTTATACAAATACATGATTTCGTTTTGAAAATGAATGAACCAATAATTATTTTAGTTGGAAGTAGAAGTAGTTTTAAGCGTAATAGAACTATAATAACTAAACTATTAGTTATTAACTAATAGTTATTTAGTTATTAATTTATTAGTTACTAGTAACTTAAACTATAATAGAACTATAATAATTAATACTCGTTCATTTTCAAAACGAAATCATGTATTTGTATAAATGAACAAAATATTCTTTGAGGAAGAGTCTGATTAAGATTTGAAAGTACTAAGATGTTTTAAAAGTAAAATTAACTATTAACATCTCTATTTGATTATTTTAATCGCCTTTTAAGTAAATATGAACATTTTAAAGTTCATATTATATATTTTGCGTTAAAAACAAGGCGAAAACTGCGTTTCGTCATATGTATTTATTTTATTTTATTTACATATATTTTTTAGCAATTTTGCCTGGTATATCTTTATTTCTTTGTGACTCAAGAATTCTGACTTAAAAAATATTTACTTACATCTTAGAATACACATTTAAAACCTTTTACGAGACGACGGTACTTTTAACACGTCGAGTGCCATGGTGACAGACACTGAAGCTTAAAAATTTATACTGTTTTAAGTAATTATTGCAACTTCTCACTGTGCTGTGATGATTTGCTCAGTTGAGCTAACTGCTTGCCGACCGCGAGTTACCTGTGATCACGTGGAGTCAGTATTTGCGTTTGGGGGGACAGCCACTAAGTAAAAGAGATAATGCAATGATGATTTGTTTTTAATCTTTTATAGGTAGAAATCAAATATAAGTACACATTTTTTTAGCATTTTTTTGACTGATATATCCTAATTCCTTTGTGACTCAAGAAATCCGACTTAAAAAATATTTATTTATATCTTAGAATAAGTAATTTTTACCCTTTATTCTCCGGCGATAAAATTAATTTAACACGTCGATAAATAGTAATACAGTTTAAAATGAGATATTTATTTTATTACAATAATAATAATAAGTATTATTATATTATTAATTATTGTTTAATTATTATTATATTTTTATTACTTTACTTTATTTTGTTCTAACAGCATTATTAGTTGCCAAAAACAAATTTCTTATGCCTTTGCATCTTTACAGCTTTTTTGATGTTGAAAGATTGTGTGTGAACAGTTTCAATTCGGAAATATTTCTATATTTCTATTTTAACATCTTTACATTTGTATATTTCCTAGTTCTACAAAATAGTACTAGTACTACTAATAATAATAATAATGAAAAGAATTGAGTGGAGTTATAAATGAGGCGTTCAGAAGTCGATCCAACCAATTCCAACAAATAAACATGCTCATTTAAAATTATATATCTATAAAAAAAAACTACTATTTTTTTTTCACTCTTTTTATTATACTCATTATTTGTGTTGTAATCAAGGGTAGTTCATAAGCACTGTATAAACATATAGGGAAATTTCAATCCAATCATGTCATGCCATATTTTAAGGAGGATGTACGTAACTAAGTAGAGATACTTTTAACTTACAAAAAAACTCATAGTCTCCCTATCAATTTCATTTTTGGAATTTTCTTTACCGGTCCTTACCTGATACATCATATAAACAATCATCCATTCTTCCCACAGAATTATGTAAATCTGGATCAATTATAATTAGTACTTCCATCATGCATGGATCACGTTCATTAATCAAATGAATTTAAAACCAATTTATTTTGCTTATTCAAGTACTAAAAAACACAATCTAAAAGGATTTTACTGATAAAAAATTTCTTCGATATTTTGTCGAAGGAAAATTTATTTACCAAAATAATTTATTCTTTCACACAAATAATAAAAGATTTTAGGTTTTCATAATATATTATAAAATAAAATTATGATATATGATATGATATGCTGTCTTCGATTGCTTTGCATATAGAATTGTGTTATTATGGCTTTTCCCGTCAATTTCTGATAGAACTATATTAATATCGATCGTAAGCGGAAGTAAATTATATACGATGAAATTTTAATGCAGAAATACATTCATAGATACGAATAAAACATTCCAATACCTAAAAGTCAATGAAAATTTTTTTCAATTAGAACCTTATTATTCTCAGGTGAAGCAATATTATAGCTCTTTGGAAATAATTCGTTTAACAATGCCTTTAAAACTACTTTCCCAACATCTAGAGTCACTTCGTCGTGAAATATTTGTAAATTAGGAACAGAGACTAGTAAAATGATGTGCATTTTTTTTTTTTAATCATTGATATTTATTTACAATGCATCATCTTTAACTAAATTGTCAGGGTTTAATAAAAATACAATAAGGCCAGTTTGAAGATACTCTACTATAAATTCACAATACAAATTTTGAAATTGCATGGAACACTTGTTATTGTGCTGTATGAAAAAAGGAAATCAGACATAAATACTTATATATGGTTTTAAAACTTTGAAGACGAAAAAGGTGAAAAAGAAAATAAATGGAATAAAAAATAATTTAAATATAATTTTGTAGTGTGCATTTTTTTTTAATTACAGAGGGAATTAAAAAGCTTCCAAATGACGAGCAAAATGTATTTTTACATCACTCTTATTTAACTAAACTTGGTTTCTGTATGTAAAAATAGAATTCTGTTATAGACTTTTAACCCACTTTCTGACAGATTAAAAGTGTAAAACAATACATTTATAGATATATTCTCGGCCACAGCACATTTAAATATTTTTTTAACTTAATTATGAATTAAAAACTCAATTTTAGGGCATTATTCTGTCATCCAGCCACAGGTGATCAATTACCCAATATTTTCTGTAATTTGTACAATTGCATACAAGTTGAAACAGTCAAGGATTTAATGATGCTCTAATAAACGCTTGTTAAAATAGGCCAAATGGTTGCGAAACTGGAACAGTGAAATATTTTAAAGTCTTAAAAGCAGATAAAGAATATAAATAAAAAATAAAGGGTGTAATGCTAAAAAATTACGTTTTTATCAACTATTAGTTTAATATTACTTAATTTGTCGGAAATAACGAATCGCGTGTGCATGTTTTGTGTCCAATCAGACCGAACAATTATTTGTTTGTGAAATGTGCAGCGTGATAGTTTTTGAAATGTGTGACTTTTCTGTGAGGTATGCTTATAA
>OZ025289.1:440997509-441041509 GCA_964019185.1 Maratus speculifer | reverse complement strand
CAGAACTATTAATAATAATAAAAAAAAAACATCTGTGGTGAAACACCAAGGGAAACGCTCCTTCTTACTGCGAAGTTAGTATATTACTCCAGCGCTAGGTGGCGGCACCATACAAGGCACATTGCATCGGAATGTTGTCGTCACAGGAATAAACAGAAATTAAAGAACTGCTGATATATGCAACTTTGCATTGTTTTCTGACTTTAAGACAATGTAGAATAGCCTTTTTTTTTCTCTGTAATTAATATTTTAATATTGTACTTCCAAGCCTTAGTGCTGGAAGAGTATAGTTATAGTAATTATCATGCACCATCACTGCTGTGGATATATATTCAAGAATCTTATAATATTAGTCAAGAATTAAATAAAGTGCAGTTTCATCCTACAACGATATATTGTGTGGATCAATATTGAGCATATCAATTAATGATTAATCTATCTAGTTTTTTACAGACGCAGATGTCAGTCAGAAGATGAAACAGTTCCCAGTTTGAAAGAAAACTTCAAAGGTAGGAAACCTTTTCTTCATTATTTATTCAGTTTTAAATTGATGGAGTGATAAATTACAAGTAGAACTCACTACTGAGCCTTCATTTTAAAAGATTATAGAGCCTGAAAAAGAGGATTAAAAATAAAATAAATCACTCCATTTACGAAAAAAAAAAAATATACATGAAAAAAAAAATAAGTGGTGAACAAATGAATGAATAACAATATCTAATATTAATAATTCATGTCTTATGTATACATATTAATGAATATTGAAAGTACATATTTTATGTTTTTCATTTTATACTGAATATTGAATGAACATTTAAGCGCCATATAACGTCGAGCTATTTAAGATATAAACTAACAACAACAACAAAAAAAATTACTTTCATACGACGCATCATGACTACAAAAGAGATAACCGCCGTAGAAAAATTAAATGACCAAAATTATTCAATATGGTCATTTAAGATGGAAAATTTATTAATAAAAGACGACCTCTGGAAATATATAACCGACGATCAACCCTTTACACCAAACGAAACTTACACCAAAAACTCGGCTAAAGCCAAAGCGGTACTATGTCTCTGCATCGAAGATGCACAAATAGTCCATATCCGAAGTTTAAAAACGCCCAAAGAGATATGGACTAAACTAAAGAACCTCCACCAGCGTTCCAATTTAGCTTCAAAGCTATATCTGCTGAGGAAATTATATTCGCAGAGGCTGCAAGAAGGGGGGGACCTCAATAAGCACATAAATAACATCTTGAGTATAGGAGATGATTTGGCGGCCATTGACGAAGTCGTGAACGACTCACACATCGTGGCGTTGATGTTGTGCTCCCTTCCTAACTCTTACGCGCCGCTGATTACCGCTCTGGAAGCGAGAGAAAGTCAGCAGCTAGATATCGAAACTGTAAAAAATAAACTGTTAGATGAATTCTCTCATCGCAATGAAGACAAAAACTCGAATATACGTAGCCGAGAAACGGCATATAAATTAACAAATAAATTTAATAAAAGTAAAAAATATTGTGATCACTGTTGTCGCAGCAACCACTCAAGAGAAGATTGCTATTATTTAAAAAACAAACAGAGAAATATGCCCCAGAGGGGTGAATTCAACAGATTCAGACAATACAATAATAATAATAACAACCCGAAAACACACCCTAGAAACTCAGGGCAAATAAAAGGGGAATCCTCAAACTATTGTTTCAACAGCAACTCAAAGATAGAAGATGACCTGAAAGAGACGATCATTCCTCTCTTCCCAGAGGAAAATAATTATGAGAGCGAGTCAGCAGAGGTTAACCATACACAAACTAAAGACACACACAAATACATAGTTGACTCCGGTTGCACCAGACACGTCACCTCCACAAAAGAAAACTTTGCGACATTCACCGCTGGTAACTTCGGAAACATCACAATCGCTAACGGTAAAAGACTTATTTCACTAGGTATGGGGGACGTAAAGTTAAAAACAGACAAACAACACTACATTACTCTGAAAGATGTGCTGTACTGCCCAGAACTAAAGAGCAATTTATTGTCGGTTAAAAAGGCCACCGAAAATAACATAAAAGTGATTTTCGAAAAAGATGCATGCTTATTCGTCAAGGATAATAACATATTTATGACAGGAAAACTCAACGACAATCCTTATGAAATAAATCCCCAAGACGAATACGGATATTCATTAAGTACACAAACACACTGCAACAATACAAATTGCATATCGATTTGGCACAGGAGATTGGGACACAAAAATTTCGACGATATAAAATATATAGTTAATCACAATTTAGCAGAAGGTATAAAAATTAACAACTGCAAGCACGACACATATTGCACTAAATGTGTCGAAGGAAAACTCTCGGCAAAACCTTACCCCAAGGTCGCCTCAAATAGAAGCAGAGAAGTCGGTTCTCTGGCGCACTCCGATATATGCGGGCCTATGCAGACGGAAACTTTGGGGGGAAAGAAATATTTCATAACGTTCACAGATGACTGCAGCAGATTCACAAGGACATATCTGCTCGCGCATAAATCGGAAGCCCTTGCTAAACTAAAAGAATACGTAGCATTAGTAAAAAATAAATTCGGTAGACCAATAAGATCAATCAGATCTGACAACGCACAGGAATACATAAGCGATGATTTCGAAAACTACTTAGCCGAAAACGGAATAGAACGACAGCTAAGTGTTCCCTATTCTCCCCCCCAGAATGGCGTCTCTGAAAGAAAGAATAGAACAATAGTAGAAATGGCTAGAACCATGTTATCAGATGCAAAATTACCTAAACATTTTTGGGGGGAAGCAGTAATGACCGCTACGTATCTAATCAATCGATTGCCAACAAAAGCCAATGAAAACAACGCGACGCCCTACGAACTATGGAATAAAAGAAAACCGAACCTTTCAAACATTAAAACATTTGGATGTAAGGCATTTGCCTATGTCGACAAACCTAAGAGAGGGAAATTAGATGAAAAAGCAATCGAGGGAATCATGTTGGGCTAAGATCCTAGAAGCAAGGGTTATCGGATCTACACGGGGCAAAATAAAATAATAATTTCTAGAACCGTGAAATTTATCGAAGAGGGCGTTATGAGCGAAGAAATTACTACTACTGAACAAAAACCAGACGATCAGAAAAGGACAGCGGATAGCGTGGAAATCGAGTTAGAAAACGACGATGAAAATTCAATTCAAGCCCCAGCGCAAAAACCGCCCGAGCCTAGAAGGTCGGAAAGACAAAATCGCGGAGTACCTCCTAATCGTTTCGGCATAAGCGCAAATCTATGCCAAATTCAGGAACCGAAAACGTGGACGGATATACAAAACATTGAAGATGATGAAGTTAGGGACAAATGGTTAGAAGCAACAAATGAAGAGATAAATTCGCTGAAACAAAATAATACATGGAAATTAATTAAACCAATTCCGGGAAAACGAGTAATTGGATGCAAATGGACATTCAAAGCGAAAAGGGAAGCGAATGGATCCGTAGAACGGTATAAGGCTAGACTAGTTGCCAAGGGATACGCTCAAAAATACGGTTGTGACTTCGACGAAACGTACGCGCCAGTCGTGTCTCACACGACACTGCGAGCATTTCTGAACGCAGCAGTGTACAAAAATCTGAATGCTACTCACCTAGACGTCAAAACTGCCTTCCTACATGGCGACCTTGAGGAGGAGGTCTATATGTATCAGCCGGAAGGATACATAAAGAAAGGGGAAGAACATAAAGTGTGTAGTCTTAACAAAGCGATTTATGGCCTTAAGCAAGCGGCTAGGGCATGGAACCTAAAAATTAATAAATCACTTAGAAATCTAAATTTCGAAGAATGTGTATCGGACAAATGTCTGTACAAAAGGGTTAAAAACGGAAAGGTTGCATACATAATCGTTTACGTGGACGACATCCTAGTAGCAGGTGACAAACAGGACACCGATGAAATTTACACACAACTGTCAAAACAATACGAAATTAAAAATCTAGGAAAGGTAACACAATATCTAGGGATAAACATAAGACAATCGGAGAACGGAAACCTAGAATTAGATCAGGAACACAAAATCATACAGATCGCAGAAAAGTTCGATCTATTAAACGCGAAACCAACCTACACGCCGATGAGCACTAACTATTTCAGTTTAGACCCTAACGGAAAATTAATGGAAGACAACACAAAATACAGGCAGGCTGTGGGGGCGCTTTTATACATCGCGACCTTAACTAGACCTGATATAGCATCAGTTGTAAATATCCTGGGAAGAAGGAATGAATCGCCAAGAGAGGTCGATTGGGAGGCAATAGAAAAAGTAATCAGATACCTCCTAACCACAAAAAACCTTAAATTTGTAATAGATAGAACAGAACCCCCAGTATTAACTGCATATAGTGATGCAGATTGGGGGAACGACAGAATAGACAGAAAATCAACCACCGGAAATCTATTCAAACTAGGAAACAATGTCCTGGCATGGGCATCGAGAAAGCAAAGCTGTATAGCACTGTCTTCCACAGAAGCGGAGTACGTGGCTGCGTCAATCGCCAGTCAAGAAATCATATGGTTACTTGAGTTATTAAACGACCTAGAATTACGCCAGCAAACCCCCGTTACACTATATGAGGACAATTTATCCGCCATAAAACTTACCGAAAATGAGAAGGCACAGATAAAGACAAAGCACATACATGTGAAATACCACCACATACGCCACTTAAGTGAAACAGGCACCATTAAGCTAGTCTACTGTCCCACGAAAAGAATGCTAGCCGATATCCTCACCAAAGCCTTACCAAAAGCACACCTGGAGTATCTGCGTGAAAAACTACAAGTTAAGCAGTCCTCAGTTGGACACAAAAAGGAGGAGTGTCGGAAATAACGAATCGCGTGTGCATGTTTTGTGTCCAATCAGACCGAACAATTATTTGTTTGTGAAATGTGCAGCGTGATAGTTTTTGAAATGTGTGACTTTTCTGTGAGGTATGCTTATAACAGAACTATTAATAATCAAAAAAAAAAAAAACATCTGTGGTGAAACACCAAGGGAAACGCTC
Organism: Maratus speculifer; assembly: GCA_964019185.1. NCBI lineage: Eukaryota > Metazoa > Arthropoda > Arachnida > Araneae > Salticidae > Maratus > Maratus speculifer. The sequence continues at coordinate 441,036,438 of OZ025289.1, read as the reverse complement.
CTTCTTACTGCGAAGTTAGTATATTACTCCAGCGCTAGGTGGCGGCACCATACAAGGCACATTGCATCGGAATGTTGTCGTCACAGGAATAAACAGAAATTAAAGAACTGCTGATATATGCAACTTTGCATTGTTTTCTGACTTTAAGACAATGTAGAATAGCCTTTTTTTTTCTCTGTAATTAATATTTTAATATTGTACTTCCAAGCCTTAGTGCTGGAAGAGTATAGTTATAGTAATTATCATGTACCATCACTGCTGTGGATATATATTCAAGAATCTTATAATATTAGTCAAGAATTAAATAAAGTGCAGTTTCATCCTACAACGATATATTGTGTGGATCAACATTGAGCATATCAATTAATGATTAATCTATCTAGTTTTTTACAGACGCAGATGTCAGTCAGAAGATGAAACAGTTCCCAGTTTGAAAGAAAACTTCAAAGGTAGGAAACCTTTTCTTCATTATTTATTCAGTTTTAAATTGATGGAGTGATAAATTACAAGTAGAACTCACTACTGAGCCTTCATTTTAAAATAATTTGCGATTAAAACTTAAGAAATCAATTTTGAAATATTAAAAAGATAGTTTAAATAATATTACATATTTTCTTTTTTGTTGCTGTATCACAAAAAGGTAACAAAGAAAATTTATGTATTTATTAACAAATTTTCTTTCTTCAAATGTTTTCTCCCACGCGTTAAAATATCAGTGAATTTTTCATAGTCGGATTCCGGTGCCCGTTCCAAATTAATGAATTAAAACGAAAATTATTTGAGGAAAACATAAATTGCAGTAAAAAAATTAGGAATGATTTTCGAGATAAACACTGGATGTTTATAAAAGAGTTTTTTCGGAAAACTTCTTTTACTTTTATATTTTTCCTCGTAAAATCTATTCCTTATGGCTTAAGCACTCCAAGTTTTGTTGCGTTTGGTTAAATGTATTTCGTTTTACGATTAAGGTATCTGCCTAAAAAAATAAATACACATATTTTTAGTTCAATTGTAATACAAAGTGATTTAAAAAATCTAAAATCCTTGCAATATTTTCATAACATTTGAAAAAATTAGGCGAGGGGAGGGGTTGCATTCTTTTAGTAAAAGTGCATGTTTATTTTAGATAGCTTACACACTAAACGTATTTCAATTATCTTTCAATTTCCTTTATACTGCATATTACTATTACACTGACCTGTGCACTGAACTAAAATTTGTACGATATTTTCAAAAAGAACTAAAACATTTTAAAATATAATTATATTTTTATTAAAAATTATCATTTATTTAACCTCTTGCGGGCGAGCGACACGCATATGTGCCGCAAAAAGGCTTAAGAATCTTTGTTTAACCCTACCAATAAAATTTTATTATAAAATTTCTCTTACTTAATCAGAGCATTTTCTCGATTTAATAAGAAATAAATTTCTGTTTTAAAAACCGGTGAAAAAAGCATTAAAAATTTCGTAAAAGGCTCCCATCGCGAAGGGGTTCCTGAATAATTATAATTGAATACCTATAAAATAACTACATTATCGCATAGAGCTTAGATTTTAATTCAGAACATAGTGAGTAATATGGTAAACATTCTAGAAAATGTTATCGGAAACATGTTTAAAATATTTTATGTAATGAGGTTTTTCTAACAGGAAAATAACAGGAAAAATCATTTTCCAGAAATCGCATTTAAAGAGTTCTTATCTATAAAATTAAGTACCAATTAATTTTCATTAGTGTTTCTATGTCAAAAATAAATAAATAAAACGGTGCATAGAAACATTATTTCAATTTCTCCTGAATTTCCTGTTGACTTCCTGTATTTTATTCATTCCAGACTGCTTATTGAATTGGCCAAAACTCTTCTTTAGTACACTGTTAAAAAAATTCTGAAATTCACGAACATTTTTTTCCTGAATTTCACAGAAAAGCTCCCTTTTAACAACTAAAGGGTATTTTCCGTTACAAATCACAAAGTTCCATCATATTTCCTGAAAAAACGAAACGGATGGAAATAAAAACAAAAAACGGAGACACTCCGTTGTGTGGGGAACTCCATGGCCGAGTGGTCAAAGCACCACACCGCTAATCGCCTGCGAGCGCAGATTCTGGGTTCGAGTACCATTGGCGCCATGGAATAATGAAACATAAAAATTCCTTTTAAATTACATTTTTCTGTTTTTTTTTCTCTTTTTTTCTTATTAAAAATCTTTTAATTTATTAGCCGAAAAATAAATAAAGAAAGAAATAAATAGTGTACGACAATTTCAAAAAAAAAAAAAAAAAAAAAAAAAGTCTCTCTCTCTCTCTCTCTATATATATATATATATATTGTAAAAAAATTGTTAATAAAAAAAATTTATAAAAAAAACAGTGGTTTCAAACAGTGATTTTTTTTAATTTAAACTATTTAAAAAATTAAAATGATTTTAAAAAATAATAAGTATTATGCATCAGTCTAAAATAATCCGTTTACAAACATTCTAAGGAATATATTTGAAAGGAAATCTTTAAAAAGCACAACAGATTTTCCCACTAACTCATAAAAGACATACTTTGTACCATTTAGCATCAGCAACTTTGGCTCAGTTCGTAAGAATTTGTTCCGTAATCTGAAGGTCCCGAGTTCGGTCCTGAGGACGGCGTGAACTAAATTATCCAAAATAACAATTAAGTAAAATAACATAGCAGCTCAAAATCCCTCGGTGATTTCGAATTCTTTGAAGATTTATCGGTAAATCATTTTTAAAAATTATATTAAGTTATTACTATTATAAATCAAACTTTGTAACGGAAAGTTACTGATTCTTACACCGGAGTTTTCCCTTCTTGTATTTCCCACAACGGAAAATCTACTAACGGAACGGTAAAAGTTCGGCTACATTGCTGCCGGTAGTTTCACCTGGAATTCACAGATTTATTTTTAACAGTGTAATCACAGAAATAAAATTAAGACAGATTTAAAACCATAAAAGATTTCTCCTTCAAATTAAAAAAGGATAAATTAACCCTTTGTGGCTCAACAGCTCCGATTTCAAAAATATTGACTCGGATGTTAGAATACAACATTTTAAGCATGTAAAATTTAAAAAAAAAAAAAAAAAAAAAAAAAAAAAAAAAAAAAAAAAGAGAGAGAGAGAACGTAAAACTAAAATAACAAGTTGGAAATTGCACGTGAACGTAGCAAATGAGGTGCGTTCGTGCGATAACGAAGTTTTAAAAATATTCAGATCTTGCTGATATAGTAGAGCGTACTCCGGATACAGTATAGCAGTCGAAATCTTTACGTTTCTGTAAATATGCAGGAAGAATAAAACTGATAGGAATTTGAAAGGTGAATATATTTAATTTAATTAGTCATAATTTATCATGACTTAATATAAAAACTAGTGATCGTTTTAAAATTTTATAATTTTAGATAATTTGAATCTCTATTATAATTTGTATTCAATTCTAAAAAAACTGTCGTATAATTATAGATGTAGAAATTATTACACCTCAGCAACGTATATCTTATTCATAAAATGTGAAATAGTTGAATATAATCAAAACTCGCCCCAAACCATGTTTCCCCGTATAGCATTATCTAGTGGAATACTTTTGTGTGGCCCTGTAATTTAATAATAAAAATTCTTTGCATCACAGATTGTACAGAATGCATATTTTAGTATTTATTTCATAGATTCATGCCAATTCTATTATGTTCGAATGAGTGTAACATCATTAAAATGCATTTGAAACTTTTTCCCCATTGACCGTAATGTAACGGAATCCTTTTGATTGTCCCTGTAATTGATCTATGCATCCGATTTTCATAACATTTGACATAACTCTACAAAATTACGCAATAATTATATGTTTTAAATTTCAAACAATTAAAATGCATTTAAAACTTTTTCCCCTATTGACCGTAAGGTAACGGAATCCTTTTGAGTGTCCCTGTAATTGATCTATCCATCCGATTTTCATAAAATTTGAAATGACTCGACAAAATTATGTTTTAATTATGTATTTTAAATTTCAAACGGTTCGGTTGGGTAGTTTTTGCGTTGTTATATGCGGACAGACGGACAGACAGACAGACGGACAGACGGACGGACTGAGCGACAACAATAGGTGCTACGTATTAACATAATTACGAACGCACCTAAAAACTGACTGAAAGTTTTTCTTTTTCACATTTACAATAAACAGAATGGCATATTTCTCCTAAATATTGTCCATTTTCTAATACAAAATTTTAAAGTATACAAAATTATCTTTAAAAGAAATCTACTTTCGGACTTTTCAAGCTTTTTTAATTTGACAAAATTTTCAAAAGTTATTTTTTGTAATATCGACCTAAAGCTTCTCAAAGGATAAACAAAACTTTGGTAAGAGAAATTAACTCTGTCATTGTCTATTGAGAATTCCAATGATCAATTTGTATTAACTGGTATGTTGGGAAATAGGAACAGCAAATAAAATCGGATTTTGAAATTTACTGTGTAAATGCTACTGACTTTTGGATATGTTGCAGATCTGCAACACGGTGATACAAAGGGTTAAAATAAAATAAAAGCTTTTCACTAAAAAGATCATTTTAATATGGGCAGATATCTCAATCTCTATATGTTTTTATTTAATTACGGCCATCTTGCTTTAAAAAAAAGAAAAAATAAATAGTTTTTAATTGCTACACTATAGAAGCACACTTTTAATTAATATTTACTTTTTACAATTTTAAGTATTGTCAAGTGAGTATCCCACTGGCTCCATTGCACACACTCTTTGTGTGGAGCTTCTGGTTGTACTTCTCTTGTGTTGTAATATTTCCTTATGTGCTATCTCGTCCCTGTATATTGACGATGGCTTATAATCATGCCGAGCACACAAGTCAGATGTATGTTGTTCAATAAACAAACAAAAAAATTGTCAAGTGATCTGTACTAAACAATTTGTCAAGAAATAGAGCTGAAAAAGTAATTTTATCGACAAGTGCAGATAGGATATGTTACCATTTTTTTGTCACCTACTCTGGTAACCCACTTTTCCTGTCAAAAATGATAAGTAATGCGTGACTAAAGTATTAAATTTATAAGAACCGTGTTTCAAGCGGAAAAAAGAAAAATTTAATATGTTCTTTTTATGTACAAAAGATGATGTCGAAATATCATAAATGACAACTTTCATAGACGAAACAATTTGTTAAACATATTGCATATGAATTACACGATAATTAAAAATAAATATTATTTTAATGAATATCAATTTTTCCTAAGCATAGAAAACCTTGATATTTTTGCCTGGGAAAGTTAAACTTTGTATTTTTGATGAAAGTAAATTTCGTGAGAAACGAATAAGTAAATCCCACTTTTTCAACAATATGATTAAAGGTATACTCTCGTTGTGGACGGCTCGATGAAGAAGACCGTTGATTCTTTGCTTTCGTTACATGTCATATGTTCGCAATTTTTTGTATCATATATAATGTGACGAAGAGGCAAATTCATTGTTGACAGTAAATTCGTCGCTAATTAATACTTAGACTTAATTAATACGTAGCTGCCACCATATATACAGCTGTGGTGAAGTGGCCAACGCTTTCACACTTATCAGATCATACATAAATAAAGTTCAAATATAATGTATAATATATTTCATGAGTTCTTTAATAAACAAATTAAGTTAAAATAAAATAAAAATAAATTACAATGGATTATGAGGTTTTCTTACTTTGTTTAACAAATTTTTATGGAAAAAAAAACACTCCACATGAATAAATATTATCATATTATATACCCATCATTAGGACGCTACACACATCATTATCCAAAATCCCAGTTTAATTGTGCAGTTTCTTTTTTTTTTTGGTTAGACCCTCTAGAATTATTAGGTAGAACTCACTGACCCTTTGTTTCCTCTTTCCGCATTTAGGACCTTGAAGAGCTTCTCTCCTATGGTCAGTCTATACATCACTCTTATTTTTATCTAAACTCCAAAATTTTTCCCACATGTAGAAATTTACATTTTCACACACTTTTGGACATTTCTTAAGGTAAAAGATACATTTCGTTACACTCTCTCTGAATTCCTTTCAACAAAAAACTATTGTACTGTACAGAAATATTTATTGATTGTCTTCCGGTCCTTGTGTGTCGAAAGCACGATGTCATAAGCTGACTAAAAAACATAACTTAAGTAAATAAGAACTTGGAAAACGAAATCTATCTATTACGTTATTTTTGATAAAACAGAAAAATTTTATAGTCCGGACAATCTATCTATCTATCTATATATATATTGCTACTGAAATAGACTGAGCACCTGCTGTACTGTAAAACATTTGTGTAACATTACTCCATAAAGTTGGTGGCATCTTTGCTGCCTTCAATTTTATGGAATACTTTAACCGATATGACCGGTGTAACATTGCAATGTTACACCAGTAATATATGTTTAAATTACACCGTTATGTAAGTGAAAAAAATTACTCCATAAAACTGGAGGCAGCAGCTGACACCAATTTCATGGAGTAACGTTACATAAATTGTTTACAGTGTACAGAGAACCTGTTTAAAATGTAATTTTTTGTCAACTTGCGGATGCCTTTAGCAGGTTTTACGTTGTTATCTTTGATACTTCAGTATAAGTAGTTTCCTGATGGGTGCATGTAGACACGTTCGCAAAATGATGAAATATGCGACATATTGTCCTAGGACAGCTCGCTAATTTCTATTAAAATGTTGCAATCACTGTATTATAAGTTAATCATGCATTTTATGCATCTTTCAACCTAGATAAGTTACAATTTCTGTCACACCAGTTAAAGGCTAAAAAGATCTAGGAATAATAAAATAACTCAAACTGGTTTCATTTTAAGAAATGGTGCAGGATTTTTAATTAGAAAATACGGGCTTAGCGAAAAATAGGCCTCAAATTTAGCACTGAAATTGATTAATAGAAATCCAGTAAGGGTAATATGTCTAATGATGGGATATCTGTGCTAAAAAGTTGTTCAACTGTAAAATGTTCAAATGAAAGTGAATGCATTTTTAATATTGGAATATGGGTCTTAATAAAATGTTGTGCTCTAATAGTATCTCTCTATTTAATTAATAGATTGTTGATTAAATTTTAAGCACGAGCAATTCGATTTAATTAATTGCTTTTTATATTTTGAAGAATGATTTGTAACAAAAGGAATAAAAAATAAAAAATGCCTCAATAATCCGATCTTTTTTTTTATGTGGTGGGGATATTCAATTTTTTTTCTCTTACATGTGGCAAATGAAAATGAAAAGATTTTAAAATGGTTTTTCAAAATAATAATAATAATAATAATAAAATTGGTCGGTCACATGTATGACGAGCTCTTCATAAGAACTAGTTTCAGGCCAGGATTGGACTCGGGCTCAATTTTTATACACCTTCAGACTCGAGTTCAGAGTAAAATTCTTTTTTTATTAATAAATTAAAATAAAATTCTTTTTTTATTAATAAATTAAAAAAAAGACCCTCCCCTAAAAATGTGCTCTTTGAGTAACAAGAAATCCATCTAAGTTTGATAAAGTATTTTACAATCAGTTTAACACAGTTTTTTTTTTCCTTTTGATAGGCTGCAATGAGAAATATTCTATTTGGTTCTGAATACGGCACGGAAAATGTTAGTAACATGAAGAAGGTACTGGGGGGGGGGGGGGGGTCAATTTTTTTTATAGTTTATTCCTGCTTAAAGTAACTTTCAGAATTACTCGAGGACAGAACTCGTGTAGTTCTGCAATAGTTGTACAATGATATTTTAAAATAATAAGAATTTCCATTTTTTAAAAAGTTTTTGCAAGTAGTTGGATACAAACAATTAAACTGTTATTTTAATCATATTTTAATGGACATGCATATTACGGACCGCCGGCATGGGAGAATATTTAAACTTAGCAGATATTTCAATCAGAGAAGGTGTATTTAGATGGAAAATTTATTTTAAAAAATGCTAATATGTTATTAACAATTTTCTACATTTCTTCTGCAGGACACAGATGGTCCGGATTTCGAATCGATGGTCTTGGATGAGAAAAGAGCTCGAAAACATCTATAATCTATATCTAGGCTGTCTGGAAATTAACCATTTAACTGATCAATATTTTTGAAAAAACTTTCAAATAATGTCTATATATTTTTTATGTCTTTTATATAATTTATCATCTATTATCGCAGGTTTTTCAAAGCAGAAATTTTTGCCTGATTGAGTCAGAAAAATGCCCTGATTAAATAATGCAAAATTTACAATAAATTTTTACTGGTGAGAAAAATAAATTATGATTAGAGTATGGATGCTTGTCTGTGGTACGGGCAAATCGTGTCTGGCAAAAACACGTTGCCCGTAAGACGTACAGGCAAAACAGGGAAACGGTTAAGTGTCACATTTTAAGTTTCAATAGAAAATAAAATATAATTGACCAATAAATATGCAGTTACTTTGCAATGGAAAATTTTGTTTAAGCAAATAAAAATAAACTTCTGATTTTTGCCGACAGATGATGCTGTATCTATGGAAATATTGGGGGAAAAAAATTAAAATTACAACCCAAACAGTTATAGAACATTTATTTCGCTACACGCAGTTACAGAATCTCTATTTTGTACAATCCCCAGTCACAAAAAAATACTATTTTTCATTGTATGCATGTAATCCAACTGAAGATGACTGTTTTGTTCTTCCTTTTTTTCTTTCTTGCAGGAATCCAAAGTAGGGATAAACATGTTTTATTTTTGTGCAATCGAATATTTCAAACTTTTACAGAGTTTCAAAATTCAATTCACTGGAAAATTAATGAGTAAATTGTAATACGTTCCACTAGAATGAAGATCATAAAAAAAAAAAAAAGAAAAGAAAAGAAAAAAAAAAAAAAAGGAAAATCCATAATCCAAATTTGATTGATTAAGAGGGTTTAGGATTAAATAACGCGAACTCTACTTGTATACCATTCGGGAAGAAATTCAGAGTCTGAATCTAATTCTTCACAAGTTATCGTATCTGAACCTGGCCTCCAATAGAACTCGTAAACAGCCCTATTGAAAAAAAAGAGAGAGAGAGAGAAAATTTTCAGAAGTTATATAGATTTTGTCACAAAAGTTTAAGCTCAAACAAAAAATGTCATGTATTAAATAACAATATAAAAGTAAATGAAAATAAATTATTTTCTTGTTAAATTATCTATAATAATAAAAAGACAAGGATGTGTGTGTGTCAGCGCTGTTCTGAAGAGGTCTCTGCATGTAGAGTTACAAAATTTGGATGGAAGGTACGTCAATACATGTAGTTTTGTACCTCGAAGCCCTCTTTTTGATTAGAATTTTTTAATTTAATTTTTTAGGCGATTTATAGCGCTCTTTTTATGTTTCGAGGTAATTTTCCATATTAGTGAAAGGAATACGGTTTCATTTTTTTTTTTTTTTTACTCAAAATAGTTATTATTATTATTTTTTTTCAATATAGTTTATTCGGAATTCGTGCGGTGATTTTGAATTTTTAGCGAATTTTTTAATGCAATTTTTTGTGTTTGTTCGCATTTCGCGGCTATTTTTTGACAATGATAAAAACAAAATTGATTCAAACTTTCAGCCTAATGAACTAAATTTTGTCTGCTATGATTTTTCAATTTCAGTGTCTTTTAATACGATTTTCAATGCGATTTTCGATGTGATTTTTAGCGATTTTTTTAAATTTTTTATGCGTTTAGCATCGATTTTTGTCATTTTTTTTTTCAAAATTATAGTTTTTTGTATGCATCATGATCTTACCTATTCTAGAATTGCATGTAAAAAAAGCAAAAAACATAAAATTAACGAATGAGCAATAAAGTTATTAATTAGGATTTTCACAGTAATAATTTGGAGGGAAGGTACCTCTTTACATGTTGTTTTGCACCTCGAAGCCCGATTTTTGATTTTTTGATTAGAATTTTTTATTTAATTTTTTAGGCGATTTTTAGCGCTCTTTTTATGTTTCGAGGTAATTTTCCATATTAGTGAAAGGAATACGGTTTCATTCTTTTTATTTAATATAGTAATTTTTTTCTCTTTTCAATAAAGTTTATTCGGAATTCGTGCGGTGATTTTTGAATTTATGGCGAGTTTTTTTAATGCGATTTTTAGTGTTTTTTCGCATTTTGCGGCTATTAATTGACAAGGATAAAAACAAAATTGATTCAAACTTTCAACCTAATAAACTAAATTTTGTCTGCTATGAATATTCAATTTCAGTGACTTTTAATGCGATTTTCGATGTGATTTTTAGTGATTTTTTTTATTTTTTGTGCTTTTAGCAGCGATTTTTTGTCATTTTTGTCAAAATTATAGTTTTTTGTATGCATCATGATCTTATCTATTCTTGAATTGCATGTAAGAAAAGCAAAAAACATAAAATTAACGAATGAGCAATAAAGTTATTAATTAGGATATTCACAGTAATCTATAATAATAAAGAGACAAGTATGTGTATGTGTCAGCGCTGTTGTGAAGAGACCGTTGCATGTAGAGATAAAAAATTTAGAGGAAAGGTACCTCTATACATGTGGTTTTGCACCTCGAAGCCCGATTTTAGATTAGAATTTTTAAATTTAATTTTGTAGGTGATTTTTAGCCCTCTTTGTATGTTTCGAGGCGATTTTTCCATATTAGTGAAAGGAGTACGGTTTGATTTTTTTTTTTTTCATTCAATTTAGTAATTTTTTTTCTCCTTTCAATAAAGTTTATTCGGAATTCGTGCGGCTACTTTTGGAACTTGTAACGAATTTTTTATTGCGATTTTTAGTATTTCTTCATATTTTGAGGCTATTTCTTAAGAATCTTAAAAATAAAATTGTTCCAAAGCCTAATTAACTAAATTTTGTCTGGTATGATTTTTCAATTTCAGTGTTTTTTTTCGTTGCGATTTTCAGTACGATTTTCAATGTGGTTTTTCACATTTTTTTTTTTTTTTTTTTTTTTTTTTTCGTTTAGCATCGGTTTTTTGTCTTTTTTGTAAATATTACAAATTTTTGTACGTATCATGATCTTATCTATTTTTAAATTCCATGTAAAAAAGGCAAAAACCATAAAACTAATGAATTAGCAGTAAAGGAATTATTTTGAATAGCTACAGTAACCTTCACTAATAAAATAACTAAACGCACTGTCTGTGTGCATGTCTGTTTTTGTGCGATGGCTAGCAAAATTTACGGCACTTACGAGGCTCAAAACTTTCTTGAAAGTACCCCAAAGTCTCTCATAAATGCATCAATTATATATTTTAAATCTAAAACGATTTGATTTGGAAGTTTTTGCTCTGTTATATGAGAACAGACAGACGGACACCGACGAATATAGGTGCTACATATTGATATAATTACGAATGCACTAAAAAATATTCAAATCTTGATGTAATAGTTTACAGTATTTCGGATAGAGTAGCCGAATTCTTTTGTGTGTTCCTGTAAATACTATATCCTTTCTATTCCCAAAATGAAGCAAAAAGATAAGGAGTTGAATCCAAATATATTAGCACGTGCCATATTTTGTATTCTATATTGACACTAATCAATGAAAAAATGGATACAGCCTCTCAATTTTTTGCTTCATTTTGGGAATAACGGATTTTGAGCTTATTCTACCGATAATCACTTTCAGAATTTTCAAGCTATGTTTTTGAGACCTTCATAAAAGTTACTTTATTTATTTAGCTAACACAATATGCAAATGAAATTTTGATAACGTTCACGTATGCACAATGAAAAATTATTTAGTAAATCTGCCTATTTTTCATACAATTTTAATTATTTTTTAATTATGATTACAGTAGATTGTGTATAATTTTGTTTGCCATATTTTCGGAAAATAACATTATTACTTACCCATCATACGTAGTATAGGGTAAGTCTTGCAAACGTTTTGAAAATTGAAAAAAAAAAATGATCGGATTTACACGTTTGAGACAGTGGAGATTCCGAAAAACATATTTTTCGAAAAAAAAAAAATTGTTGTCTGTCTGTGTGTCTGTAAACGCTCTATCTCAGGAACAAATTGAGATAGAGACTTGAAATTTTATATGTACTTAGTATGTAAGAATTGAACGAAGCCTATTTAATATCAGTAGCCTCGATTATCCGGAACTACTTTTTCGGACTCTCAAAAAATTCATTCTGATGAAAAGTACATAAAAATTTTCGAATTTTTTTATTTTAAGGAGTGGACATAAAAGGCAATAAAATAACATGAATTTTGCATATAGAACGAAGCCGATCGGATTATTAATTGTCGAGTTATTTGTAATCCTGTTTTCCACATTCTTCGATTTTTCATGATCTTGTATTTCATTCAAATTTCAATTCAGAGATATATTTTAATTGGAAATGAGACGCTTAATCCGACGCAATAATTTGTTAGTTAATATGATTATTATTTTTGGAGTTATAAGGATGTTTCTTTTATGCAGTTCAGTATTACTTGAGTATTATGGCATTTTATATAATTTGTCGAAATAGGTTCATCAGCAATTCATTAATATAGCATTACTATGTATATTAACAATATTTAAATGTACGTTTAAATTTTGTTTTGGAATTGCAATGCATTGTATAAATAATTTTCACATGTTTTATTTTCATATATTATATTATCCATATTCATGATGGGTAAGTATTACGGTGGCCCCCAACGACTAGTTTTATATTAAGAAATCTGGAAATTATAAGCAAAAACTTGGAAGAATTTGGGACAGTGTTTAAAAAAACCTTAATTTCTCTACGAGTATACATGCTATCCGCATGAAAATTAACACAGTTTATTACGATAAGCCATTTAATCATAATCTATAGTTTGAATGCTTTTGCTACATTAGTTTTGACAGGGTTTATCCAAAAGATATTCGTTCTTTTTTAATTTGTGGACGGTCCCTTATGGAATTTCGGGAAAAAAATCTTCGCGTAAATGTATGACATTTACTGTTATGCCTACACAGTTATAGTTTCAGGATAATTTTTCGTGTACTTTTTTAGATATTTAACAAAATGTGCAAAATTGCAAGTAGCCGATCACCTTTGGCCATATAGTGTATATCTATTCAAACAAACATAAATAAAAATGTGGAATATGCTGGATGTAAATATGCTGGACTAGTAAAAGTTGTAAATAACTTACCCCTCCTTGATAACACATTTCTTTACGTGATCTAAGAAACAAGAAGTAAAGTTTAAACATGCAGTTGAACACCAAAGACCCTATAAATAAAAACAAAAATGCTTATTATGTTTTCGCTGAAAGTTCGTGAAATATGATGCTAACATAAATGTTTAAAAACTAGTTAAAAATAATAAATTTGTCCGTTTAGAGTAAGTATAAAATATATCGAATACATTAATTACATGAAATAAAAATTTTGAAAAGAAAAGGCAGTTTTATATAGCACAAATAGACTCCTGCGTTCTCTGTGCTAATCTTGGGAGACTCCCATAGGAAAAAACTGAATAGTCTAAACTAAAAGACAACCGCTGTAACTGAATTATGCGTGCTTTTCGCTCTAAATCGTCAATATGGACATCACTATAACGGACCCGTGTGTTTCGATCATAAATAGTTAAACCAACAATTATCATAAAACAAAAGGACGTGTACGGTTACTATCCTGAACCCCTTATTCGTTGAGAGCCATGAGTGCAATCAAAATGTTTGTAAAGAGGGTATCAAATGGCTAAAATTTCTCTAAAGTGGACAAAATCCTTACATTTTCAAAGTTATGGAAGGAAGTATGATCCTTCTCTTCTTTTCTCTTTTAACCCATAACTACCGTTAGCGGTCTCAGTGACCGCTGAGTTTTTCAAGTTTTACAGTTTAACTCTTAATTTTTTGTTTAACTGTAGATACTGGTCAAATTTTGTTTCGTTTGGAGCCTATTGCTACTTCTAGAGACTTTTGAATAGCTGAATTTTATTTATAATAATCTGGTATATAAAGTTTAATACTTAAGTAGTATTCTGACAGTTAATGTAGCATTTTATTCATCTTTAAATTAAGCGGTCTGACAGACCGCTCACAGTAGCTATGTGACAATATTTGTCACAGCAGTTAAAGGTTAACACAGCTACATCTCCCTTTCAAAAAGACAACGAATTATATCATAAAAAAATGATTGAAATTTTATTATAACAACTTAATATTCTTCTATTTTAAATACACTGTTTAGAAAAAATCTGTGAATTCACGGTAAAACTACTGGCAGCAAAGTAGCCAGACATTTACCGGTCCGTTAGTAGATTTTCCGTTTGGGGAAATGAAAGAAGGGAAAACTCCGTTTGAAGAAGCAGTAACTTTCCGTTACAAGGTTTGATTTTTAATGATAATAATTTAATTAATTTTTTTAATTAATGTACAGATCAATCGTCAAAGAGTTCGAACTTTCCGAGTGATTTTGAACTGCTATATTATTATTTAATTTAATATAGTTTAATTTTTTTTTCTTTTTTTGTATAATTTACTTCAAGTCTTCCTCAGGACCGAACTCGAGACCTTTTGACAGCGGAATAAGTCCTTACTGACTGAGCCAAAACCGCTGATGCCAATTTGTACAAAATACGTTAGAATATTCGTAAACGATTTATTTTATTTTATTTTAAACCGATGCATAATACTTATTATTTTTTAAAATCAATTTAAAAACTTTAACCAGTTTAAATTTAAAAAAAATCACTGTTTAAAATCATTTTTTTTTTTTTTTTGAGTGAATGAATGAATGAATGAATGAAATTTTTTTTATTCATTTTTTACAAAAATAATGTTATAGACAATCTTTCGAAATTGCCCCGCAAATAATTTATTTATTTATCTTATTTTTATTTTTTGAAGAGGGGGGGGGGCGGGGGGGCTAATCAGTTAAAAGAATTAATACGAAATAAGAGAAAAATAAACAGAAAAATAAATTTAAAAAGGGATCTTTTGTGTTTTTATTATTTCATGGCGCCAGTAGGATTCGAACCACACAATCTACGCTCGCAGGGTTTTGGCGGCGTGATGACTTGACCACTCGGCCACGGAGACGCCCCGGTTACGGAGTGTCTCCGTTTTTTCTTTCTATTTCCATTCGTTTCGTTATTTTCTGAAAATATGGTGGGGTTTTCTGATTTTTAACAAAAAATGCGCTTTTATTGTGGAAAAGGACTTTTTCTGTAAAATTCAGGAAAAATATATCCATGAATTTCAGATTTTTTTAACAGTGTAGGAATTCTTTATTGACGTTATTATCATAACGAGCCAATTTTATAACCACTAATTAATGACCAACTGGAGGGAGGGAGGAGGGTCGTTTTCTTTTAGACATCTTATGATGTACGGAGACAAGTAGAAGGAATGTTTGTAAACAAATACTCCTGCCCTTTATTCCGTCATTTTCCCTAGTATTTTACAACTAGTCTTTTTCGTTAAAGTTTTTACTATCATTCTTCTAATACACTGTATACAACACATGTGAAAAGTACCTGGTATGGAATATATGTATATATGCAATAGATGGGAATGATTTTATTAGCCATTTTAGCATAATTTACAAATTATTCCAACTGGTATTTAAAATGATTCTTGCATCGAATCCCTAGATAGTCTTAAGTCCATATTTACTTTCTTCATCAACCTAGAAAAATCTAGGTTCAACGTTCAAGTAAAATCCTGATTTACCTGATTGAACCTGATAATGGAGGATGTCAAACAGATTAATGATGAATATAATTTTCGAGTTGGAACCAGATTTTATAGGTTGAGGTAAATGGCGAATTCGAGCATAAGTCGAGCGCTGGATATCTAGGGTTGATTGTTAGCCTGTGAATTCGTTAAGCGAAAGCCATTGACTGAAACTTTAAAGACTTCCAGGACATTTGTCATTCTTCCTTCAGTTGTTGATAACAATATTCTTGAAATTTTAGATACTGATCTTTGAATTCAGACGTTTTTCTTATATCGTCACCCTCAGAGAAACAGTAGGATTTCTAGTCTAGTAATAATTAAAAATGAGATGGCTGACTTACCACTGCGAAAAAATGTGCCTACATCTAGTGGAACAGAGACGAATTCTTATACAATACGTCTGAGATATAGTATTAAACATAACTTTGTTTTTCAGAAGCTGTTCCACTAGAGGCAAATACAGTTTCTCATAACAGTAAGTTAGAAATCTCATTTTTTATTATTACTAGAATTTCTGTTGTTGCTCTGAGATGATCATTCATGTCTTAACAAGGGAACGTTCCCAGGTGTAAGTTGCGGATTTGGACGAATGTGTATTAAAAGAAAGACCTCTTGCGTACGTTAAGAAGTGCTATGGAACTACTCGTCTGAATCCAACCGTTCTCGAGATATCAGCACTTGAAGTGTGAATGAATAAATAAATAAATTGATAAGCAGGTACATAAATTGTTCGCAAGTTAAAAGTTTCTTTGCATTGTTTTTAATCCTCCTGCAAATGTTTTTTTCCCGAGCTACGAGAAAAATCCTTTACATCCACACATTGCCGGTTATTACCCTTCTTTTAGACATTCACTTCGCATTCTACGAAGTTTTCGCGTACTGGAGAGTTTTTTCACATGTTTTTGTTATTTCCAGCAACTTGTTTTAAGCAAATTTTTTGATAAATGTGTGGCGTGACATAATGGATAAACTGAATATAAATATAGTGTGTAAAATAGAATGCTTTTCTTAGGTTGGCGGTTATGTTAGATCAGTGATGCACAATCTTTTTACCAGAAAATCGTTTGCCACCAGAATATTTTAAAAGTTTACTTTATTTTCTTTAATAGCAAAGTTTCTATCATTACTATAAGCAAAATTTTTCTGCATAAAAATAGTGGTATCATTGTGGCCCGCGAGCCACAGGTTGTGCACCCCTGTGTTAGATACATTATAGTTCTGTTATTTTATGTAAATGGATGGTTTTTTACACTTCAAGAGCTGATACCTCAAAAATGGTTGGATTTGGACAGGTAGTTCCATTGCAGTTTTTAAAGTACATGACAGGATCTTTCTTTTGATGCCCCACTCGTCCAAATCCACAACTTACCACTGGGAACGTTCTCTAGTTAGTGGAAACTCAATTTTTATGCTAGCGACGGATGGTTGCCTATCGCAAGTATGGCGAGCAACATCCCATCCATATTATTACACAATATAACAAACTAAAATCTTCAATTTGAAGTTGAAATCTAAAATAATAACATCTCTGCAAAACAATAAAAACAAACTTCAGGGCACGTCAATGTAATCGGCAGCCAGAAAATTGGTATATTCGCATTGTTTTAGGTGAACAGTGGTCAAACTCTAGAGAGAGTAATAATGAGATCTTTTCTCATACGAGCATTCAGTAAACCTAGAACTAAAGAAAAGAAAAGGGTTTTATATTTCCGAGGGAAAAAAAGAGCATGGGAAAGATTTTTACTTAATCTTGACTACAGCGTAAAATTTTGTTTGAAGAGAAATGGCTGCTGTCAACATGGGAGATATTTCTATGTGAGTAGTAGGAAAATAACAGTTTAAGCTCAGCCGCAGGAACAAGGAACCGTCCCTGCGGCTGTCCCTCCTGCGCCCACTATGCATCCCCCTCCACGAACGCCCCCTAGTGAAAAACAGGAACATTCTATTATAACAGAGAGGTGATCGACCTTCCCAATTCAAAAATATTATCAATCACATCTCAACTCAGAATCATACTATATGATGAAGATTAAATTTATATTTCAAATTAGAACAACCATAATTTTAATGAGTATTATTAATTAAGCGAAACAATTAAAATCTCAGCTTTTAGCCATTTTATTTAGATTTCTTCAACTACATGATGAGATTATCAATTTAACACAAGAAAGTTAAACGTACACCCTAGTTTTTCAACTGCTATAACCTTAATAAGTATCGTTAATTAAGTAAAAACAATGGAAAATATCAAGTTTTATAGAAAAAGACTGATTTCTTACGATTTTAATCAACTTAAGAGAGAAAACTTAAACGTAAATTTCAGTTTTTCAACAGCTATAACCTTAATGAGTATCGATAATTAAGTAAAAAACAATGGAAAATATCAAGTTTTATAGAAAAAGACTGATTTCTTACGATTTTTATCAACTTAAGAGAGAAAACTTAAACGTACATTTCAGTTTTTCAACAGCCATGACCTTAATGAGTATCGATAATTAAGTAAAAAACAATGGAAAATATCAAGTTTTATAGAAAAAGACTGATTTCTTACGATTTTTATCAACTGCAACATCAGTGTATCGACTTACAAGTTGAAAGTTAAACATGCATTCCAGTTTTTCAACAGCTATAATCTTAATGAGTATCGTTAATTAAGTAAAAAACAATGGAAAATATCAAGTTTTATAGAAAAAGACTGATTTCTTACGATTTTTTCAACTCAAACTTCAGAATATCAATTTGATAGAAAGAAATTTAAGCATGCATTCCAGTTTTGGACAACCATTTCCTTCATGAACATTATTAATTAAGCAAAACAACGGAAAATATTAAATTTTTAACTGATTTCTTCATATTTTTTTTTAAATATAAAATCAGAATACACAACTTAAAATAGAAATTTAAACATATTTTTTAGTTTTTGAACAGTCGTTACCTCAAAGAACAATATAAAAAATAATATAAAATAAATAGTTGAACAATATAAAATAAATAATTGAACAATTAACAAAGGAAACTAATGATTTTTTAACGAAAAAAGACGAATTAAACGAATTTGGTTAACTTTTACTCTAAATGGAAATTTCATCATACTTTTATATACTAACTAAGTAGAATTTTAATGCATAAACCAACACATTTCAATAAATACTCACACACACACAAATTTGAAAACAACATCTGCTTCTTGTGACGTCATATTGAAACCAAAACTTATTCCTTCGAAGTCCCTCACCATGCCTTTTCACCCCCATCTCCCCCAATTTTTTTGCCTCAGGTAGGGAAATGGACAAAGCAATGACCTCACATTCTTGTATATTTAGAAGTCTGTGAGAAAAAAAGAGACATTTTATGCACTCCAATTTCATAACAGTTACCACAATATCCCAAAATTTAAATTTTGGAAGACATAATCAGTATAATTAATTAAGCAAAATAATAGAAATATTATTTTTTAAGGGAAAGGTGAATTTAAGCGAATTTGATTAGTTTTACAATAGTCTTTTGAACCGCATCTTGGAAATATGGATTTCTAACAGAAGAATTAAACGTATATTTTAATTTTAACAACAAAAACTTAACAAGTACCTTTAATTAAACAAAAATAAATATCAATTTTAAAGAAAAGACGAATTTGAATAATTTTACACTAGTATTTTCAAAAGCAATATGGAAATATCAATACTTATTCACATATTTCACTTATTCACTGTATTCAATACTATATTTAATAAATTTGGATACATTTTAAGAATTTCCTAATCTATAATTAAATATTAGCTGTATATTTAATGTTACCCATGTTTTCAACATTAGTTCATAATCGTGACTTTTATATTTTAAATACCATGTATTCAGGTTCAGATTATTTTCACTTGAAATCATACAGAATTTTTTAACAGAGTTTGTTTTTGAAATCATTGAAGCAACTGTATTTAATATTTTTAACATCAATTTTCTAAGATTTTCTAACATTTTCCGATTATACATTCCTCAGAAGTACATTTCTAAATGCTACAATCACTTTACATATCGAAAAGATATCATTGAAGCAACTGTATTTAATATTTTTAACACCAATTTTCTAAGATTTTTTTAACATTTTCCGGTTGTACATTCCTCAAAAGTATATATTCTAAACAATAGAAAATATTAATTTTAAGAATAAAAAGACGAATTTAAACAAATTTTATTAGTTTTACACTATTTTTTCTCATCTCCAACACGGATATATCAATTTTAACAGAATTAAACGCATATTTTAGTTTTTAACAGCAAAAATGTAATAAGTATCATTAATTAAACAAAAATAAATATCAATTTTCAAGAAAAGACAATTTTTTACACAAATTTTCAACTTTGAAATACATTTGTTTACATATATTGTTACAATATATTACTAAACTTAAACTTTTTAAAAAGTTTGAATGTCTTTACAAAGGGTTCATATTTATATTTTTCACGTCTTGACTGCATTCGAAATCTTACAACAAAAGTATACTTTTATTATTTTTATTATTATTATTATTCTAGAAAACCTAAAAAGTCATTTCTTGCTGCTTTAGACACTTGACATATTAAAACTACTCTGAGATATTCTACCCATATAATTAATCAAATTAGGACATGATTCATCTTACACTTCAAAATTTCTGAATTTTTACAATATTTATTTTCATCAAACTTTATTCTTAATCCTATATATTTTAGCAGTACAGAATTTTAACATCTGTTTTTATCTACTTATCAGAAAATTATTAAAACAGCCAACAACATTTTCCAAATATGAATATTATTTTTACAGTTTAATAATACAAAACATACACGAATACAAAGTTTAATTTTTACAAACATTTCATATTTCAAACTATTCGAAATTTTCACAACATAAGAGAAAACATTAGACGAACTTTTTAACATTAATATTGCTTAGATCTTTTCATTATAACTTTTAACTATGATAATTATCCATTTTTAGGTTGATTGTCGAAAAACTGTAACTGAAATTACATAAACTTAATGTAAAAAACCATGTTCTCACACAATTTCTTGAAATTCAACAAAGAATTGACTATTACTTATCTATTATTATTCTTATTAAATACTTATCTACATCAATCTCGACTCTCGATAATATATAGATATTTCATCATTACACACTTACAACTCTTTTCAAACGTTTATCAGAAAAATAAGTCAATCAAAGTGTAGTAGATATCACACCTGTTCCTCAGAAATATTACTATTATATGAAACAGTAAAGAAAATTAATAGATATTTAATATTTAATAACCTCATACGTGAAATTACTGTCGAATGAGAATACTAATAATCTATAAAATCAACTGTTGAACAAAAAAATAGTACAGATTACCGAAAATTCAAATGTTTTTTCTTCAAAAGTTACAA
Organism: Maratus speculifer; assembly: GCA_964019185.1. NCBI lineage: Eukaryota > Metazoa > Arthropoda > Arachnida > Araneae > Salticidae > Maratus > Maratus speculifer. The sequence continues at coordinate 441,015,339 of OZ025289.1, read as the reverse complement.
AAATTAACAAATGAATGACAAGTTAGAGAAATAACTAAAAAAATTAATGAACATATTTACAAATTTATTAAAATCACACCTTTTTCTGGATTACAAACCACAATTTCTTGAAAAATGTAACGCCGAATTTGTAAGATTTTAATACTAGTATTACATACACTCAATAAATATTCAAAATTAACAAAAAAATAATTTTTTAGTCTCATCAATAAGCAGAAATTCTATATCAAAAGAATATTTTCATAGTAGTACTTATAAAAATGAGAGTTTACAAACTGATTTCCATAATTTTATCACATTTAAACTTAATTTTTAACATAAAACATTATTTAATCAAATTTTATGCTTTCTAATTCAGTAAAATTCAATACTTTTTTAGTTTTTAAACCAATACCAAAAATATTTATTTACATCAAACTTGATTCTTTACCTTTTATATTTCCACATTACACAAGTGAGATAAATACTAACTTGGAACAGGAGTTGAAGTCAATTGATTCCATTCGATTTTCATCGTGTACGCATTGCTCCTACACGAAATTTCTTACTGCTATAATCATCTAATGTATTAAAACTAATCTACTCATATTTTTAATCAATTCATCAGATGTTTCATCTCACACTTCTGAATTATCGTCCATCAAGTTGCTTAAAATATAAATACTATCTTTATAGTTTTAATGATACATAGTATACATGATTTATCTTGAGTTAGCACTTCCATAGTATTAATCAAATTATATGTTTCATCTTGCACTTCTGAATTATCGTCCATCGAGTTTTTTTTTAAATAATAATATATTTATAGTTTTTGATTATACATAGCATGTATAAATACAATCTTTAATTTTAACATTTTATATTTCAAATAACCTATTTCCGAAACCAAGCTATTTGAATTTTACCACAATGCTTATTATCATAGAATAATAATTTGTGTTTCACACTTTTCTAAAAATTATCAAATATGTACTCCTCAGAGGAATTACTATCATATGAATAAATGAAGAAAATTTAATTTATATTAAATGTACACGAAATTGATTGCAATATACATGTATTTAATAAAAATAAATAAATAAGCGATTATTTATACATTAAACCTTTACTAAATATATATTTATTTCATTATACAGATGTTTCAACAAGATGAACCAAAACAGCAGTAAACTTCAGAAATTAATGATCCGAATGATTCATCCCTAGCACATGTAGCGTTAACGAATAACACATATGTGAGTACTTATATGAGAAATACTAGAATTCGTATATGAAACGTAATTAGAGTAAATACAAAATGATTTGTCTTACTACCTACACTTTAACAAGTGCCTTTTTACCTATATTGTTGAAGAGAATCCTAACTGTGTCCATTTATTTCTATTACAGATGTGCTCTATTTGCTACAAACACTTCTTAAGTAAATGGAATTTAACAGAACATACAAAAATCTATACAGGTGAAAAACCTTACACTTGGAAAGATTACCATAAATGCTGTTTTCAAGGAGATGTGAATCAAAAATGCACACATCATCATATAAAGCATCGTCAGATATATGTAAACTTAGTGAAGATATTCAAAAATTAGTCAGACTTTTGAAGAATTTAGAAATAAAGGAAGATATTTAGACCATTTATCCATCATATTTTCACAACACTTACCACAATATCTCAAACTCAAAATTTGGAAGACATACACACTGCTGAAAAGTAATTTTGTGATTCTTCTAACCAATATGAATGTATAGATATTATTTTGCAATGTTTTCTTTAAATGCTCACATTAAATATTCTTTTATATGCATATACCGTAGTGTTTATTTTTCTAATACCTATTACATTAATGAAATACATAACATTTTAAGTGAAACAACACTCTCGCAACTTAAAAAATGCATAAGAACATCAAAAAATAAGCAGATGTGTGAAAAAATATGCAAGTTTACAAAATAATTTCATTGTTTTCTAGAAATATTAACAAAAAATATTTACAATATGAAAAAATTGCAAAAGTGAAAAGAAAAAACACAAATGTAAAAACAAAAATCACAAAGTGAAAAACTCATAACAAAGTTTTTGAAAAAAATATTTACAACAAAAAAATTTTTTTTACAAAAACCAAAACTTCAAAAAATATTTTTTCAAAAAAATTTTTTTTCAAAAACATTTTTTACAAAAAATTTTTTTTTCAAAATAAGATTTTACAAAAGTAAAAAAAAGAAAATTACAACGTTAAAAAAATGAAAAAATTTTGTTAAAAAAAATGTGTAAAAAAATTGCAAAAAAAGTTGCAAAAATTTCAAAAAAAGTTATGAAAAAAGTCTCAAAAATTTCGTTGTTTCTAATAGCAAATGCAATGGTTTCGCTATTGCATACTGCATTAAAAACAACGAAATTTTTGAAGCTTTTTTCGTAACTTTTTTGAAATTTTTGCAACTTTAATTGCAATTTTTTTACACATTTTTTTTAACAAAATTTTTTCATTTTTTTAACGTTGTAATTTTCTTTTTTTTTTACTTTTGTAAAAACTTATTTTGAAAAAAAAATTTTTTGTAAAAAATGTTTTTGAAAAAAAAAAAAATTTGAAAAAATATTTTTTGAAGTTTTGGTTTTTGTAAAAAAAATTTTTTGTTGTAAATATTTTTTTCAAAAACTTTGTTATGAGTTTTTCACTTTGTGATTTTTGTTTTTACATTTGTGTTTTTTCTTTTCACTTTTGCAATTTTTTCATATTGTAAATATTTTTTGTTAATATTTCTAGAAAACAATGAAATTATTTTGTAAACTTGCATATTTTTTCATACATCTGCTTATTTTTTGATGTTCTTATGCATTTTTTAAGTTGTGAGAGTGTTGTTTCACTTAAAAATGTTATGTATTTCATTAATGTAATAGGTATTAGAAAAATAAACACTACGATATATGCATATAAAAGAATATTTAATGTGAGCATTTAAAGAAAACATTGCAAAATAATATCTATACATTCATACTGGTTATAGAAGAATCACAAAATTACTTTTCAGCAGTGTGTATGTCTTCCAAATTTTAAGTTTGAGATATTGTGGTAAGTGTTGTGAAAATATGATGGATAAATGGTCTAAATATCTTCCTTTATTTCTAAATTCTTCAAAAGTCTGACTAATTTTTGAATATCTTCACTAAGTTTACATATATCTGACGATGCTTTATATGATGATGTGTGCATTTTTGATTCACATCTCCTTGAAAACAGCATTTATGGTAATCTTTCCAAGTGTAAGGTTTTTCACCTGTATAGATTTTTGTATGTTCTGTTAAATTCCATTTACTTAAGAAGTGTTTGTAGCAAATAGAGCACATCTGTAATAGAAATAAATGGACACAGTTAGGATTCTCTTCAACAATATAGGTAAAAAGGCATTTGTTAAAGTGTAGGTAGTAAGACAAATCATTTTGTATTTACTCTAATTACGTTTCATATACGAATTCTAGTATTTCTCATATAAGTACTCACATACGTGTTATTAGTTAACGCTACATGTGCTAGGGATGAATCATTCGGATCATTACTTTCTGAAGTTTACTGCTGTTTTGGTTCATCTTGTTGAAACATCTGTATAATGAAAGAAATATATATTTAGTAAAGGTTTAATGTCGCTTATTTATTTATTTTTATTAAATACATGTATACTGCAATCAATTTCGTGTACATTTAATATAAATTAAATTTTCTTCATTTATTCATATGATAGTAATTCCTCTGAGGGGTACATATTTGATAATTTTTAGAAAAGTGCGAACATAGGCGTAACTAGCAGGGGGGCCGGGTGGGCCGGGCCCACCCCAGACAACCCAGGGCCCCCCCTAGAACTTTAAACTCTTGTGGTAATGTTAGAAGGTAAAAATTTTATTTTTTCGAGAAATTACACATGTCTCAGAGTGGGACGCTAAACTGGCTATTTTTTGCATTTGTCTTAGGTCTATATTTTTCCGATTTAGTCTCTTTTCTCGCTTTTTTACAATTATTTCTTACTTATCGATCACTACCAACAACACATGGTAACAGTAGCAGCTTTTAAAGAAAACCGGTCACTCCTTTTGAAAGAGGACTGCATTCATTTGTAGGATTGGAAATCAGCCGAAGGCTAAAAGAAATGGTCATTTCCTGTCACTGTCTCGGGTTTTTCAATACTGCACCATTGGGGGGGGGGAGTCTTAATTAGTTACATCTGTTTCTTCCTCTTTTTTTGGAAACGGGGCTGAATTCTCAAATTCCAGGAAAAACACAAAAACACATGCTCGCATGCTTCTGTTGTTAGTTTAGTTGCTGTAGTGCTAAGTTGTTTTTTTGGTAAACGGAAAAAAAGTGACCGGAAAAAAAGTTATCGGAAAAAAAAGTGACCTAAACTACAAAAGCGGAAAAAAGTGACACGGAAAAAAATGACAAGGAAAAAAAGTGACACGGAAAAAATTTTTCTTTTATTGTGCGTTTCGCTATGACTGATATTAATCCTCTTCAGAGAAGAAAATTATGAAAAAGATGGATATATGAGATCATTTTTTAAAATCTTCGAATTTCTTCAAGCGTTCATTTAATTCAGGTATGTTTGAAAAGTATATAATTCATTTATATTTAGGTTTCTGAAAGATATTAACTTAAACGTTACAATTTTCATATATTATCCTTTTGTTAAGTTTGTTCTCAAATCCAAAGGAACTACTTTCAAACAATTTTTAGATGCGTTCGTAATTATGTAAATACGTAACACCTATTGTTGTCGTTCAGTCTGTTTGTCCATCCGTCCGCATATAACAACGCAAAAACTACCCAACCAAATCGTTTAAAATTTAAAATATATAATTATTAAAATCCGATGCATAGATCAATTACAGGGACAATCAAAAGTATTCCGTTACATTACGGTCACTGGGGAAAGAAGTTTCAAATGCATTTTAATCGTTTGAAATTTAAAATATATAATTATTACATAATTTTGTCGAGTCATTTCAAATTTTATGAAAATCGGATGGATAGATTAATTACAGGTACAATCAAAAGTATTCCGTTACATTACGGTCAATGGGGAAAATTTTCGAATGCATTTTAATGATGTTATAAAATTGATACGCATCTGTGAAGTACATATTATAATATACATTTTGCATAACCTGCGGCGCGGAGAACATTTGATATTGATTTACACGGCCAGACAAAAGTATTCTATTACATAATGGTATAGGGAGAACATTGTTTGGTGCGCATTTTAATTGTAATTAACTATTTAAAATTTTATGAGATTGATATTGTTACTGTAGAGTGTTACAAGTTATTTTCTGTATAAAACAAAGCAGATAGTATTTACAGGGATACACAAAAGATTCTGGCTGCTATACTGTATCCGAAATACTGTGTACTATTACATCAAGATCTGAATAATTTTAAGTTCGTCCGTAATTATATAAATAACTAGCACTTATGTTCTTCGTTCAGTCTGTCAGTTCATCCGTCTTTACAATCTATGCCACAAAAAATATTTATTATTAATTTACACTGCCACTCAAAATATTCCCCTACATAATGATGATATACGAGGATTTATTGTTTGGGGCGTGTTTTAATTATATTCAACTATTTCACTTTTATGAATATGGTATACGTTGCTTAGGTGTAATAAAAGTTGTATGTCCATGTATATTTACAAAAAAAAAAAAAAAAAAAAAAAAAAAAAAAAAAAGATTTTAACCACCATCTGAAGTACCGTCTACTATAATATCAAGATCTGAATATTTTTAAAACTTCATTATCATACGAACGCACCTCATTTGCTAGGCTTCATGTGCAATTTCCAACTTGTTTTATTAATTCTTTTTTAAAAAACGCACGAAATGGGTAAGTGGGTAAACGGGAAAAAAATTATCGGAAAAAGTGACATAAACTACAAAAGCGGAAAAAAATGACTCGGAAAAAAAAGTTACCGGAAAAAGAGGGACAAGGAAAGAAATTACCAGAAAAAAAGTGACAAGGAATTGATTTTGGGAATTCATTGGTTAAGTATATATAGAGGGGATCGGGGGGAGGGTCTTAATTTAGGTAAATGTGTTTTTCATGCTGAATTAACTGCTTTGATTCAATTTTTGTACATATGATTACCACCCCCACCCCATCCGACCTAAATTAATTATGGGGTTCTTTTGCTTATTATAAAGGGGGGACAGGTAATTATCTCTCTCAAATTAGATAAATCGGTTTTTATCCAGAACTATCCGATGTATTTCTTATTTTAAATATAGATTTCTTTCTGATAAGGTAAATCCTTGAATAGTTTTAAGGGTTTAATGGATAAGTATAAAGAGGGAGGGGGCAGGGAGTAATCCCTCTTAGTTAAATAAATGCCTTTTTACGCAGAATTATCCGATTTACCTCGAATTTTAGTCATAGGTTTAGTCATAGGTTATAAGACGTATTTCTCATTAGTTATGGGGGTTCTTATGCTATTGAAAAGAGGAGCGGACAAGCAATTATTTTCCCCTCAAATTAGATAAGTCGGTTTTTATTCAGAATTATCCGATGTATTTCAAATTTTGAATATAGGTTCTTTCTAATAAGGTGGATCTCCGAATAGTTTCAAGGATTTAATAGCTAAGTATAGAGGGAGAAACAGAGGATAACCATCCTTAAATAAAAAAAAATGGCTTTTTATGCAGAATTATCAGATTTGCTTCAAATTTTGGATGTCCGGTACATATCACGGGCGGCTAGTCTCTTAGAAAATTTGACGATCAGGGGATTTTTCGGTAAAGGTTTGCCACAAAAAAGCCCAAGTAAAATAAAAAAGCGAGTTGAATGCAACTGAACGCAAATAACAAATAAAAATAAATTTTCTTTATTTTTTAATTTAATGATTGAAAACAATTATGCCAGAAAACATAACACATTTTATCGTTTTCCTTATAATTATTACAATTCATTTTGCATTTAAAACTGGTTTATTTATTTATTTACTTTTTCTTTGTGAAAAAAGTAATATGCTAAATCATTTGTTGTAATTGTCATTTTAATTTACGCCGAATATTTATCATTTAAAACTGGATTTTTACTAATTAATGTCCCATATTACACATCACAAAATATAATATAAAACATTTAAAAAATATATGTTAGAAAATTTTAATGTATAAACTATGTTATGTGTCACGAACGAATGAACTAGTGAATTCATTAACTTGTAGTAATAATAATAATAATAATAATAATAATAGTTTTTTATTACTAGCTTATGTTGGTAATTAGAAAGTTAATTCTTTAAAAACCTGTAGTTCTTGATAGATCTTCAGTATTTGGACGCTTAAAAAATTAAAAAACAAATTTAAATTTAAAAAAAATGATTTTAATAAAAACAGGATATTTTTTCTTTGTTAGGATATTTATAGAATACTGAAAAATGCTATGCAGAAACATAAACCATAGTTTTAAATGCAAACAGCTATTGAGGATATGTAAACAAATCCTTAAAACTGTTCAGGGATTTTATTTTATGAGAAAGGACCTATATCCAAAATTTGAAATACATCGGATAATTGTGCATAAAAACAATTTATCTAATTTAAGGGGGGAATAATCGCCCGTCCTCCCACTTTTTAATTAGCAAAAGAATCCCATAACTATTCAGGGATACCCTTTATCATAATGAACCTACATTCAAATTTTTAAGCAAATGGAATAATTCTGCGTAAAAAGCCATTTTTTTTTAAAATTTAAGAGAGGTTATCCCTCGTTCCCCCTATATACTTTACCATTAAATTTCGAAAATTCTTCAGGCATTATATACTGCGACGACGTACTGACAACTTTAATCTGGGCAGAAGATAGATAGCGAAATCCCATTGTGAAAAGGTATGCAGGAGTGAAAGTATCTTCATTCTAAAGCTGAGAAGAATAGCTGTAATTGACCTCAAGGAACTAGAAAATGATTTCACTGGTCTAGTGGCAATGAGCTGAGGGGTGGGATTGTTGAGCGTAGAGAGGGAAGGAAGGTAGTTGGAAGAGAGACATTTGCTGGTAATGTACTAGAGAGTACATAGATGTAAGGTGGCTTAGACGTGCTAAGCGAAATGTAATACTGGAGTGTGGCTCCTATGTAGTTGTAATGTCGTCTCATTTATTTTTTTTATTAATTGATCTATAGTTCTAATAAAGAACTTGAGGACTAAAAATGTGTTATTGATTAACTTAACAAATAAACCAACTGAATAAAGAGAAACTGAGGACACGACACCACAATACTAGATATAAGCCTTGTCAGAAAGAACCTATATCCAAAATTTGACACACGTTGGATAATTCTGCTTAAAAACCCATTCATCTTATTTAGAACGGAGGGGGGTGGGGTAATCGTCCATTCCCAAAACTAATCAAACAAGCGTCTTTTCAGTATGAACATATATCCAAAAATTGAACCAAAACATTTAATTTAGCAAGAAAAACTCATTTACCTAAATTAAGAGCCACCCCCCACCCCCCTTTCATACTTAACCAGTAAATCCCCAAAATCAATTCCTTGTCACTGTTTTTTTTCCGGTAACTTTTTTTCCTTGTCCCTTTTTTCCGGTAACAATTTTCCCGTGTCACTTTTTTTTCCGCTTTTTTAGTTTGTCATTTTTCCCGCTAACTTTTTTTCCTAGATTCAGGATTAAAAAGCTATGTAAGTGAGAAATGTTCTTCATTCTTTGATAAGATTTTTCAGAAGACGATTCTCACTGTGGATGATTTGAAACGAATTTGCGACATGGTAACGACAAAAAGGAGGAAAAATGGTTGTCATGCGATCAAAATTCCTTATAACACATTAACTAATTTATATATTTATTTTTAAAAAATGGAGACTGTGTTGTTTATAAGTAACTCTATCTCCCCCAGCCACTGTTTTGAATCGAAAACTTGATGTATAAAGCCACTATTAGATTCAACAACATTTCGAAAAATTTTTGAACCAACACTTGATTTCTTCCAACTGTTTGCGAAATATCCTCACAACACCCAGTGTGAAAGCTAACAGCAATATCCCTCAACTTTTTTTCTGCAGTTCCAAAAAAAAAAAAAATCTCCGCTAGCCGAGACTTTTCATCGTGCATCGAGCATTTTAACGAATCAGAGATAAGCGATTGATAGGAAAAGGCGATAAATATTAACGGCTGGTAGTAGTAGTCTTGGATTTCCTGCTATTCCTCCAACTTTTTGCAAATAATTGTAACCTTTTTCTCTCTTTGAACGGGAAAAAGTTGGGGTTAAAATCGGCTGAAAAGTTTGTTGCTCGTAAAAGTTTGTGAATCTGATAGCAGCTAAAGACAGAAGAAAGTTTCATCCAATTAGTTTCTTTGATAGATTGTACGTTTTCAGGAATGTATTAACAAGTGAACTTTCCTTTGTGTATTATCAGTTCTAACAAAACTATTTTTACTTTTTTCTATATTTACGGAAGAAAATATTGGATTCGTGAAAATTTTCGAATTCCGGTTTTTGGCGGATTTACCCGTTTTAGGAATCAGAGATTCCTAGTTTTTAGTAAGAACAAGTTTTCACAAAATGTCTGTATGTGTATATGTGAATCAGACTCTGTCTCTATGTGACATAAATTTTGGGGACGCTCTATCTCTAGAACTAATGCACAGAATGTAATAAAAATTTATATTCAGGTAGTCCCTAATGCAACTTGATACTGATTAATTTTTGTTGCAAATCACTCAACAGACGGCGCTTCTACGCTGCTTTTTTTACAATTAACGCAACAGCTATATCTGAAGAACTAAGGCACGGATATCAACCAAACTTCAGATTCAGTCAGTACTTAACATGAATTGATATTGTATTCGTTTCTGTGCAAATCGCTCAACAGAAGGCGCTGGTATGCTAATTTTTTCACGATTTTTGCAATAGCTCTATCTCAAGAACTATCGCACGGAATTTAATTAAAAATTATAATCAGGTAGTTCTTGATATAGATTGATACTGATTAGTTTTTGGTGCAAATCGCTCGACAGGTGCGCTGCTATGGTGCATTTTTTACGATTTACGCAACAGCTATATATATATAACTAATACACGGATTTCCTTTAATCTTCAGATTCAGTTAGTTCTCAACATGAATCGATGTTGTTTGCATTTTGGTGCAAATTGCTCAACAGGTGGCACTGCTTTGTTGCATTTTTCACGATTTGCGCAATACCTCTATCTCAGGTTCTCAGGTGCACGAATTTTTATCAAACTTTAGATTCAGTAAATCCATGAAATTAACTAGTTTTGTTCATGTTTTGTTGTCAGTCTCCCATGTGGCGCTGCAATGCTGAATTCTTCTCAATTCCTGCAATATCTCTATTTTAAGAACTAATCAGTGAGCTTCACCAAACTTCACATTCAGGTATAGCTTGATAAATATTGTTGTCGTTTATGTTTTGGTATGAATCGCCCAACAGGTGGCTCTTCACAATGATCATAAATTACCATTTAATTTTGGCACTGAGGAAACTTTGACGCTTTAAGGGTGTATTCGAAAAAATGTTTTTTCTCTCTCAGCAGCCTAAAATTTTCCTATACATTTTCAGATTCATTTGTAAAAGTAAAAACATGAAACTTGCTGAGATAATTTTTGAAGATATGTTATAAGATGCCGTATGACTTCATTTTTCTCTGAATTTATTAGAATTTGATTTATCGACAATTATTTTCTCAGCATGACCCTTTTTTTCGTCCCCGGATCTCTCGTTTTGGAAAACTCGGTTCAAAAGACGAACTTTGACTGCATTTTTTGTAATATTTTCTGCATTTATCAAAAAATCGCAGTCATGGAACCTAATATAGTTTCTAAATAAGAGAATTTCACAGTTTAGTGCGTTTGAAAGCAAAAGTGAATCTTAAAATAAATCAGAAAAAGAAAGTTTTGGGATTGCCACATTCGACTAGTTACTAATACTATTATTATTTGGAAATTATCAAACAGTTTACTATAAAACAACATTGTCACACTATTATTGTTTTCTAAACAATAATAGTTTTTACAATTACTGTTTTAAAATTATCAAATATAGATGGGGTCGTGGCCCCCCCTAGAAAAATTCTCTAGTTACGCCTATAAGTGCGAAACACAAATTATTCTATGATAATAAGCATTGTGGTAAAATTCACATAGCTTGGTTTCGGAAATAGGTTATTTGAAATATGAAATGTTAAAATTAAAGATTGTATTCATACATGCTATGTATAATCAAAAACTATAAATATATTATTATTTTAAAAAAACTCGATGGACGATAATTCAGAAGTGCAAGATGAAACATATAATTTGATTAATACTATGGAAGTGCTAACTCAAGATAAACCATGTATACTATGTATCATTAAAACTATAAAGATAGTATTTATATTTTAAGCAACTTGATGGACGATAATTCAGAAGTGCGAGATGAAACATCTGATGAATTGATTAAAAATATGAGTAGATTAGTTTTAATACATTAGATGATTATAGCAGTAAGAAATTTCGTGTAGGAGCAATGCGTACACGATGAAAATCGAATGGAATCAAATGACTTCAACTCCTGTTCCAAGTTAGTATTTATCTCACTTGTGTAATGTGGAAATATAAAAGGTAAAGAATCAAGTTTGATGTAAATAAATGTTGTGGTATTGGTTTAAAAACTAAAAAAGTATTGAATTTTACTGAATTAGAAAGCATAAAATTTGATTAAATAATGTTTCATGTAAAAAATTAAGTTTAAATGTGATAAAATTATGAAAATCAGTTTGTAAACTCTCATTTTTATAAGTACTACTATGAAAATATTCTTTTGATATAGAATTTCTGCTTACTGATGAGACTAAAAAATTATTTTTTTGTTAATTTTGAATATTTATTGAGTGTATGTAATACTAGGATTAAAATCTTACAAATTCGGCGTTACATTTTTCAAGAAATTGTGGTTTGTAATCCAGAAAAAGGTGTGATTTTAATAAATTTGTAAATATGTTCCTTAATTTTTTTAGTTATTTTTCATAACTTGTCATTCATTTGTTAATTTTTGTAACTTTTGTAGAAAAAACATTTGAATTTTCGGTAATCTGTACTATTTTTTTGTTCAACAGTTGATTTTATAGATTATTAGTATTCTCATTCTACAGTAATTTCACGTATGAGGTTATTAAATATTAAATATCTATTAATTTTCTTTACTGTTTCATATAATAGTAATATTTCTGAGGAACAGGTGCGATATCTACTAGACTTTGATTGACTTATTTTTCTGATAAACGTTTGAAAAGAGTTGTAAGTGTGTAATGATGAAATATCTATATATTATCGAGAGTCGAGATTGATGTAGATAAGTATTTAATAATAATAATAATAGATAAGTAATAGTCAATTCTTTGTTGAATTTCAAGAAATTGTGTGAGAACATGGTTTTTTACATTAAGTTTATGTAATTTCAGTTACAGTTTTTCGACAATCAACCTAAAAATGGATAATTATCATAGTTAAAAGTTATGATGAAAAGATCTAAGCAATAAAAAAGTTAAAAAGTTAAAAAGTTCGTCTAATGTTTGCTCTTATGTTGTGAAAATTTCGAATAGTTTGGTTTGAAATATGAAATGTTTGTAAAAATTAAACTTTGTATTCATGTATGTTTTGTATTATTAAACTGTTAAGATAATATTCATATTTGGAAAATGTTGTTGGCTGTTTTAATAATTTTCTGATAAGTAGATAAAAACAGATGTTAAAATTCTGTACTGCTAAAATATATAGGATCAAGAATAAAGTTTGATGAAAATAAGTATTGTAAAAATTCAGAAATTTTGAAGTGTAAGATGAATCATGTCCTAATTTGATTAATTATATGGGTAGAATATCTCGAGTAGTTTTAATATGTCAAGTGTCTAAAACAGCAAGAAATGACTTTTTAGGTTTTCTAGAATAATAATAATAATAATAAAAATAATAAAAGTATACTTTTGTTGTAAGATTTCGAATGCAGTCAAGATGTGAAAAATATAAATATGAACCCTTTTTAAAGACATTCAAACTTTTTAAAAAGTTTAAGTTTAGTAATATATTGTAACAATATATGTAAACAAATGTATTTCAAAGTTGAAAATTTGTGTAAAAAATTGTCTTTTCTTGAAAATTGATATTTATTTTCGTTTAATTAATAATACTTATTACATTTTTGTTGTTAAAAACTAAAATATGCGTTTAATTCTGTTAAAATTGATATATCCGTGTTGGAGATGAGAAAAAATAGTGTAAAACTAATAAAATTTGTTTAAATTCGTCTTTTTATTCTTAAAATTAATATTTTCTATTGTTTAGAATATATACTTTTGAGGAATGTACAACGGAAAATGTTAAAAAAAATCTTAGAAAATTGGTGTTAAAAATATTAAATACAGTTGCTTCAATGATATCTTTTCGATATGTAAAGTGATTGTAGCATTTAGAAATGTACTTCTGAGGAATGTATAATCGGAAAATGTTAGAAAATCTTAGAAAATTGATGTTAAAAATATTAAATACAGTTGCTTCAATGATTTCAAAAACAAACTCTGTTAAAAAATTCTGTATGATTTCAAGTGAAAATAATCTGAACCTGAATACATGGTATTTAAAATACAAAAGTCACGATTATGAACTAATGTTGAAAACATGGGTAACATTAAATATACAGCTAATATTTAATTATAGATTAGGAAATTCTTAAAATGTATCCAAATTTATTAAATATAGTATTGAATACAGTGAATAAGTGAAATATATGAATAAGTATTGATATTTCCATATTGCTTTTGAAAATACTAGTGTAAAATTATTCAAATTCGTCTTTTCTTTAAAATTGATATTTATTTTTGTTTAATTAATGGTACTTGTTAAGTTTTTGTTGTTAAAATTAAAATATACGTTTAATTCTTCTGTTAGAAATCCATATTTCCAAGATGCGGTTCAAAAGACTATTGTAAAACTAATCAAATTCGCTTAAACTCACCTTTACCCTTAAGAAATAATATTTCTATTATTTTGCTCAATTAATTATACTGATTATGTCTTCCAAAATTTAAATTTTGGGATATTGTGGTAACTGTTATGAAATTGGAGTGCATAAAATGTCTCTTTTTTTCTCCCAGACTTCTAAATATACAAGAATGTGAGGTCATTGCTTTGTCCATTTCCCTACCTGAGGTAAAAAAATTGGGGGAGATGGGGGTGAAAAGGAATGGTGAGGGACTTCGAAGGAATAAGTTTTGGTTTCAATATGACGTCACAAGAAGCAGATGTTGTTTTCAAATTTGTGTGTGTGTGAGTATTTATTGAAAAGTGTTCGTTTATGCATTAAAATTCTACTTAGTTAGTATATAAAAGTTGATGAAATTTCCATTTAGAGTAAAAGATAACCAAATTCGTTTAATTCGTCTTTTTTCGTTAAAAAATCATTAGTTTCCTTTGTTAATTGTTCAATTATTTATTTTATATTGTTCAACTATTTATTTTATATTATTTTTTATATTGTTCTTTGAGGTAACGACTGTTCAAAAACTAAAAAATATGTTTAAATTTCTATTTTAAGTTGTGTATTCTGATTTTATATTTAAAAAAAAATATATGAAGAAATCAGTTAAAAATTTAATATTTTCCGTTGTTTTGCTTAATTAATAATGTTCATGAAGGAAATGGTTGTCCAAAACTGGAATGCATGCTTAAATTTCTTTCTATCAAATTGATATTCTGAAGTTTGAGTTGAAAAAATCGTAAGAAATCAGTCTTTTTCTATAAAACTTGATAATTTCCATTGTTTTTACTTAATTAACGATACTTATTAAGGTTATAGCAGTTGAAAAACTAGGGTGTACGTTTAACTTTCTTGTGTTAAATTGATAATCTCCTCATGTAGTTGAAGAAATCTAAATAAAATGGCTAAAAACTGAGATTTTAATTGTTTCGCTTAATTAATAATACTCATTAAAATTATGGTTGTTCTAATTTGAAATATAAATTTAATCTTCATCATATAGTATGATTCTGAGTTGAGATGTGATTGATAATATTTTTGAATTGGGAAGGTCGATCACCTCTCTGTTATAATAGAATGTTCCTGTTTTTCACTAGGGGGCGTTCGTGGAGGGGGATGCATAGTGGGCGCAGGAGAGTGGCGGTGGCACGGGCACGGTGGGCGCAGGAGGGACAGCCCCAGGGACGGCCGCAGGGACGGTTCCTTGTTCCTGCGGCTGAGCTTAAACTGTTATTTTCCTACTACTTATGTGTTTTAAATCTACCAATATTCTAGTTCTCACTAAAAATAATACCATAAATGATAAAAATTTGGAAAAATGAGAATGAAATACAAAATTGTACCTCTTTAACAAAAAAAAAAAATAATAATAATAAAAAATAAAAAAAAAATAAAAAAAAAATAAAGAGGGGTCAAAAACAGTATTGCCCGTTCTCTTAAAAAAACTGAAAGAGCATATATCCTTTCAGATTGCGTTGAAGATTGTAATTAATTAAATTTAAACATATTAAAAGCTACCATTCAACGACGATCTTGTTCATAACTAAGAATGTTTATTGCAGCCAATATTTTCTATCCGATATTTGCGATAACTGATTGCTTAATTTAAATAATTTCGTTGCAGATACTTTTCAACATAAAACAACGATATATTTCATTAATTCTTAAAACAATTTCATAAAAGCATAGAATAGAAACATTCTTACGCGTGCCTGCCAAGCCATATCTCTAACTTTAAAAGTTTCCAGTTTTCGAACAATTCCTTCGTTATTTCGAAATCCACATATAACTTCGGGGACACCAGCAAAATAGGACTGCAAATACCACTTCAACAATTTGTACCTGTAAAAATAAATAAATAAATAAATAAATAAATAAATAAATAAATAAATAAATAATCAGTATTAAGTTTGGAAGCCAAACTGACAATCCTGATTACATATGTTATGACTACTTCACCTTTTTTTTCTTACCTTTACTTCTCACTAATATTTTATTCCCAATTGCCAAATTTATACCAGAAATTTTGACAAAAATTTACTTGCAATAACGCACATGAAGAAAAACTTCTACTTTGATTGTAAATTATTGGTCAATTTCGGTTCAATCCCCTCAGAATTTTAGAAACAGAATTATTTTACCCATGAAAGGGTTAAAGTTTACATACAATCTAACGTTACACTGTTAAAAATTTGAAACGTTTGCTCCACCGTCACTCCACAATTTTTATAAAATATCGTTATTTTGACCAATGAGAATGTTCCATAATTCAGTGAAGTAATGATTTTCTACGTATAAAAGAAGTGGATTTACGATGCAACAAAAGTTTCAAATTTTTAACAGCGTATGCCTGACAAAGCAGAGAAGTTATAACTGGGAATCTTGATTTCATTTTTTAGAATCTTCCATTGATTTTCATTTAATGTAGCATAAGTCACGCTCCTTAGTAAGTGTGGCTAACATTAGGCCACGACCACTTAAGCGGTCACCATATGTGCAGTTTTTATTCCTCCCATAAAGCATTTTGATCAAACAACTTATAAGATCTGCATCATTGTTTAGGCTTCGTTCTACCTGTAATCGAAAGGAAGTCTGAATAAATGTAAAAATCTGGAAAACTCGAATTCAGCTTTAAAAATCTTACGTTAATTCTTTGTCAGTGTACCATGAGTCAAGTGTCTTGGTAAGAATAACTACTTTTATTGGTGGTCATTTAGGCGGCCACACAAGTGCAGTTTTTATTTCACATATAAAGCATTTTGGTCAAACAATTTATGAGATCTGTAAAATCGTTTAGGCTTCACTCTATTTGGGATTTAATGTTTGGTTAAATAAATATAAAAATTTGAAACAATAGAGTTCTGTTAATTATTATTATGAATCATTATTAAAAGAAAAAAAACTATAAGAATATTCCTCACACTATATCGGCAGCAAATCATCGTAAAAAATGGAATTGGTACCAACTGATTGGTAATAAAACCTACCTTTAACCCCTTCGCAGCGAGATTTTTTTGCTTAATTTTTAATCTTTTATCATTTTTTTTTAAATCAGAAGATTTTCTAAATATAAATTGCGAAAAGTCTCTGATTGAATAATGTAAATTGAATAAATAAACAAAAAAAAAAAAAAAAAAAAAAATAGCTGGCGAGATTAGTGAAGGCTTCTGAGCACCTTAAGTAACATATACCGGTCGCTCATTCCCAAGGAGTTAAATGTTATGCACGGATTGGGATTTGTTACAGATTATGTACAAAATATTGGATAAACTTTTTAAAAATTCAAACATCCATTATTTATATTTGATCCTTGAATCGATTCAGACCTACAGCTAGATTCAAATAGTTGCCAAAAAAAAAAAAAAAAAAAAAAAAAAAAAAAAACTAAATATGAAATATACTAAATGTATGTATAATAAAATTTCACGTCATTTTCCGGTTACTTCTTGTGATTTTCTTTCTTTTTTTTCTTTTTCTTTCTTTCTTTCTTTCTTTTTGTTTTTAGTTGTAAACGAGAACAGGAAGCAGTCTCTTTACATTATGGGACTTTCAAGCTCGAAAATCACATTTATTAATTCTTAAAATTTCATGCTTACCCATAATTTGATAAATTAGTGCAATCAAAAAATATATGCATGTCTAGGTTTTAAGAACAGGGATGGGTTGTAAATGTTGCGGGGAATTTAAACAGGTTGTACACGCATTGCAGAATTCTCCTTTTCTTCTGGTTTCATAACATTTTACGGATTTATATTTGAAGGAAATATATAATTTAAACATAAGTCTGAGCGAAG
>OZ025289.1:440914409-440997409 GCA_964019185.1 Maratus speculifer | reverse complement strand
CGAAGGCTAATATACACAGCGCAATATTACTTTTTGACCTAAACAGTTACGAACGATATTAATTTTTCGTCTTGCAAAACTCTAAATACACTGTCGGATTTCTATTCTAATTGCACCAGAAGATACCTATGAGGATAACCTACTGAACAATGGAAAATAAGTACTACTATGGAAAATAAGTTCCTAGTAGTTCAAAAATTATATTTAAAAAGTTGAGAAAAAAGAACAATTTAGCTACAAACGTCAAGAAAATTTAGTGTGAATCATTTTTACCAGATGGATACTTTCGTTAGATTCCCGAATTAGAACACATTGAGAAAAGAAAATAGACAAACAATTTTTACTTGAGTAGAATAAAACATACTTAAACTTAAGAAACAAACTGGAAATTAAATCTTTCTTTTTACTGTTCTTGTTGTCTATTTAAAAGGAAAAAGCCATGATACTTAGGAAATGGGTGTTTGAGATAGAGGTCTGCACGGGCCGAAATTTCCAAGCCCGAGCCCGGCCCGAAAGCTAAAATTTTGGCCTGGGGCCGGCCCGTCCCGAACGAAAAAAATATTGGCCCGACCCGGCTCGGCCCGAGAGTTAAAATTTTGGCCCGAAACCGGCCCGGCTCGGGTGAATTTCTACAGAACATTGATCTTTACTCTAAAGGAAGAGTTCAGACCAAAAAAAACTTATCTTACGAGGAAGGTCTCCATACGGGCAAACTCAGAAAAATCTGAAAAAATTATAGAATGTTCTTCTCATATAGTTATATATGTTTATAAAAAAAATTCGGCGGAACCTCCTTATAACGTCCGTAAAAAAATAATAAAAATTTCGTTTATTTGACGATTTATCTCCGGTTGGCGAAAAAACGAAATTTTGAAAAATACGCTTTTACGCTTCGAATACGTTTTAAAGAAAAAACTTTCTATGTTCAATTTATTTAAATAAGTTTAGTTTAAGTAATTTTAGTTTTGCATTTTTATTTTACTTTAAGTGTAATTTTGTCATATACGTTTATATGTACTTATAACAAAATGAAATTAATATATTTTATCATTTAAAACACAATTTAAATTGATTAAAATTGTTCCAAATTGAAAAATACACTGTTAAAAATCTGCTGCATTTTGTTGCAACGCACTCCCTTGCTTGTATAGAAAACGGTTACTTGGCCGTGAAATGGAGCTTTCTCATTGGTTGGAATAGAGATATTGTATACAAGCGGTGGAGTGCGTTGCAGCAAAATGCAGCAGATTTTTAACAGTGATGCGCAAGCTACAACACCGTTAAAAATCTGTACCATTTTCTGCAGCGCCACTCCACCGCTTTTATAGAAAACGGTCAATTCACCGTGCTATGGAGCATTCTCATTGGTCAGAAGAAAGATATTCTATAAAAGTAGTGGAGAGACGTTGCAGTAAATGCTGCAGATTTTTAACAGTGAAGTCAATTAAAATCAATTTTCAGATTCGTTAAAATCGTCTGCTTTTGGCGAGGAAATGCACTGCTCGCCAAATCCCGCTTCACTCCAATTATTCCAAACTATTTTATTTTTTTACATGTCTAATAATGTAATTCCGCCGCTAATTTTCACTGACCCTTTATTACCTACATGAGTAGTTTAATTCGTATTTTTTTCAAAAAATTCTGAGTATGCCCCCAATGGAGACCTTCCTTGTTAGTCTTTCAGTTTCTTCCATGTTTATAATCTTTATTCATGCAGAAATGCCATAGGCTGCGATACTTACGCTTTTAATGAACCTTTGTTTGTTGTATGTAAATGTTTCAGTTACCATTAGTATTATTAATATATATATAAAAAAATCTAAAAAATGGTATATGGTAAAAATAAAATCTTCTAAGACACTGAAAAAAAAAAAAAAAAAAAAAAAAAAAAAAAAACGTTTTCTTCTTAGCAGATGTAAATGTTTAATATATATATTTTTTTCGCGTATTGTTGTATTCATTTTGCATGAATGAACAGTTTAAAAGAAATTTACAGTTTTCAGTTTAAACAAAAATTCCGTCATAATCATGTTTTTTTTTTTTTTTTTTTTTTTCTTTTTTTTTTTTTTGTGTGTGTGTGTGTGTGTGTGTGTGTTTAAATGGTTAATTCTATTTTAAGACGCCTAGTGATCTACGATTCTTAAAAAAGAATAAATTCTAATGTTTAATTGTAGAATAATGACGACTTAAAAGTATATGTCTATTTTGCAAAAAAATTTGGACCAAGCCAAACTTTACTGATTTATGAACAGACTTTTTCACGTCGAGAAAAGGATTTTCATACGGGAAGATTCAACCGGAACTGATTATTTAGGTCAGTGAAGACTAGGAAGAACAAAATTAGTCTCGGCTTCGTACGGAAAAAATAAGTTAGACTCGGCCCGGCCCGATACTCCAGGAAAAAAAATTAAGGCCCGAGCCCGGCCCGAAAAGATCGGTGACTAGGCCCGTCCGGCCCGGCCCGAATGCCGTTAATGAAAATCGGCCCGGCCCGTGCAGACCTCTAGTTTGAGATTTTGCGAATTTGTAATAGCAATTTTTTAAGCGCCATTAGCATCTTTTACTATTTTCGCGTTTAAATGGGAAACACTTCTTTCGTGTTTAAATGAAATACGAATTTGACATGCCTGCTTTAGATATTACTTTTAATCATGTATTATATTCTGTTATTTGCAACAAATCTTAACTACTGAAATTCAAACTGGGCCAAGATTTTAAAAAAATGCCTAGGCAAAAGTGATATTGGAAAAGTACCATGAAATTGGGGCAGAGATATGATAAAGGCATCTGTTTGGCGAAAATATTGCGAAAACCCTTTTTGAATACTTTGGAATTTTAGGAAGACTGTCCAACATGCAGTAATAAAATTTATTTTGTATGGATATTTTTGAGAAAATAAGAATAAATGCTATTGAAAAGATGCCACCTTCGAAAGATCCACTCTTGCTTTTTGTCTGTAATAATTCTGGATGTTTTCAACTCCACATAGCGCTTAGGAGGTGTTGGATCTGGATGTACACCGTCCATCTCAGCACCAAACAGCAGTCTATGAGGTCCCAATTTTCCTTTGAAAACAGCAAAATACTTTTCATTTTCATTAACAGGAGCAGAAGTATCTGGTTTAGAATTCATGGTATCTAAGTATATGAAAAAGAGTAAGTTTGTATTATGCTGGATATATTTTTTTTTTTATTAAGTGTTAATAATAACATAACTTTTGGATCTGAAATATTATATTATCAAAAGTTACAAAACATTACACTATGTCGTGGGAGAAAAATGTCGAAAACCAATTAGTTGCTTTGTTTTACATTATAGTTATGTTGTTTTGTTAAAAATCTGTCTTTTTTTTTTCAATTTTTTTTTTTCTTAGTATTGTTTATGGAATGGATTTTGGTTCTGGTGGATAGAATAATAAATTTAATGATCAACTTTGAAATTTAAAATTTAATCAGTTTTTCATATTCCTAATAACTGGATTAATAATGTAAACTTTCATAGCGCACATTATTTTCTCCTTTATCGAGACGATGGAATAAGATATCAAAATGTACAGACAAAGTTGAAGAATTCCTTTAAGTGAACACCGTATTACAATAGACTCCCTCAAACCCGCACAGCTTCGCACCAGAGGTTGTGCGGATTTTAAAAATTTGTAGATTTCTTCTTGGTCACTGTTTTGTCTACGTTTTTTAAACAGTAATTTGAATGTAGTTAATAATGCAATCAAAATAATAATGAATGCTTGCAATATAATAAAATATTAAAATAACTAAGCAACGTAAAAAGTTAAGAAATTAAAAGTTAAGATTTTTTTTAAATATTAAAAGCAAAGGTCAAGTAATTAACATTAATGTAGAATTACATATTCGTTATAAAGATCGGATGCATATATCCTATATTATTCCATGAAACTTGCCTCATAAAGGTACACTACTGATTCACATCAAAAACATTTAAATAATGAAATTTTATTTTAGGTTTAGCCAGACTTAATAATAAAAAAAGCTTTATCATGTTTGCCAACCTCCGGCTTCTTGTAAATGAAGAAAACAGATTTTGAACCGGAAAATTTGTTAAATTAAATAAATCTTCATTAAAATCTGTTCTCATTGCAACCTATTTAATTTAATTCGCTAAATAAATTTCTGGTTCCAAATATGTTTATGTGATTTATAAAAAGCCGGAGGTTGGCATGTGTAGCTTTATTAATATATAAACATGTTTTGTAGGTTGTGATTATCAGTGATATCATCAATATCTTAATTTTCTTCAGAAATGAATTTATTCTTCCTTCATGAAAATGTGTGAATTTAGTAATATTAATGAAAATTACAGATAAAAAAAATATATGGATTGATATAATAATATAAAAGTCAAATTTTACCCTTAGATCTGAACTGAAAGTTTCATCGTTTACATCTGTAAATTATATGCGGATTTTAGAGAGTCTACTATATTAATCTTCTATTTTACACAAGCTGTTATCCGTTATTTTGTGATAATTTGAAATTCGACGAGAAAAAAAAGTATCTGTGTTCTTTTAAGATTTTACAGATGAAATTTGGATATAAGAGAAGTTTTAGAACATAAAAGCAGAATGTGGTTGATATTTTAAAAGAAGGCCCGCCCCAGTGAAGGATGAAGGCAAAATCAACCCCAGGATTGGTCAAACTTTACAAATATATTTTTGCTAATATGATTCTCAAAAATATAGGCGTGGTTATGGATTTTTAAATTACGCCTCCTGTTTCACCGGAAAGATACTCATGAACTTTCAGAATCTCACGGGTGAAATTTTGCTGATTGGTGATCTTCAGAACATTAATCAACAGGTCTTAATTTGAGCATGGATGGAATGAAAATTCATTGAAAACTACATCATAATTTTGGAAAAAATTTCTAGCTTTATAAGTGAAATTAATATTTTCTGAATGCGTGGTCATCTTCAACAATTTAACTTTGTAAAATTTATTAATATTATTTATTTGAATGCATACTAGTGTTTGTGTATAGTGTTTGAAAAATCAAATTAAATCACGCAAGATTTTCTTACATTTAAAACTTTACTAAAACAATTGTTATTGACATTTGAAAGTGATATATATTTTTCTTTTTTAATAACAAGATTGCTATTTAGCTATTCTAGATCTATTATCCAAAATGATTCCATGCTGTATGGCTTTTCTACAATGCATCCCACATGTTTCTGTTGTTCCCTTATTTAGCATTGTGAACAATAACATTGATTGTTTCACATATCACAATTGAATATACGTAAGATTATGTCCAAATTTAAATTGATTTGCATAGCAAAATAGATTACAATGCGGGTAGCTTTTTTAAATAAAATTTAAAAAATATTTGGCGGAGTTTGACGTGAAATGAATTGTAGTTTTGGATTCTCATATTTGTAGCTTCTAGAAGTAGATTTTTGGATTCATAAATTACAATACGTACTTTTTTTTTTTTTCGAAAAATTCATTTCGAAGGTATTGTCGGGTTTACGTTGCTGAAAATAGTTTCAATAATACTGACTGAGTTAACCCCTTAACTGGTTAATTCTTTACCGTTCAATAAATTGAAAATAGCGGATTCACACCACTATTATTTAAATAAAAAATTCGTAAAAGTTAGACTAAACATTTCCGCCTTTCACTAGTATAAAAGTTTTCTTAAAAATAATAGTGGTGTTAAAAAGCTTTAAATGATGCAATAAGCAAATTCGTCTTGCCCGAACGACGTTCGGGCAAACCAGTTAAGGGGTGATGGGAATGAGGGGTGATGGGAAGACATGATGGGAATCACTTTGATAATACTATATAGAAACTAAATATACAAATAAAACGGAACATAAACATATACTAAACAATGCTACAGGGACAAAAAAGCATTTTTTTATGGCGTTGTTTATACATTAATTCGTAATTCCGTCGTCTCGTCCACGGACATATACTTATTTTCAGTTCATTCAGTCAATTAATGTAGATCACGTATTAACCCCTTGATGGATGGTGGAATATATTATATCCCACCTTAGATTAATAAATATTTGCACCAGAAAAAAAAAAATATATTAAATTAGAAAAAAGACGCAAATCTACTTTTCCATATTTTGAACTAAAAATCTTCCAAATTTCCGGTGGGAGTTCAGAATTACACAAGCGCAATTGCTTGCCTCTCAAAGGGTTAAATTTCATTATCGAGACACCGTGTATTTTCTGTTCTTTTTATAGACCAAAAGCTTCATAGGTGATTGGTAGACTATCTGAGAATGTGTGTACATTGAAACCGGGCTTGCTTAAATCAGTGGAGCATCTGATGTAACGGTATCTGTTGATGAATTTTATGACTAGTTAGTTGACTCGAGATATCAGCAGTCAAAGGTAAACAAAACAGTCAAAAAAGATACTGGTTTTTTATTGGACATCTTAGTAACGTGACCTTTTGGTATTCTATACCTAAAATAACACCTTTAAGTTTGTTGTTGGAAAATTTCAATATTAGCTTGATGTAGAACGATTCTGTAGCACTTGACTACCTATTAGATTGATTTGATCAACATGACATATACGTCTTACAATTGGATCTTGAAAAGTGATTGTGTAATGAAGAGTACTATGTTTATTAACGATTATTTCAAACTCTATTTTTAATTAATTCATTTGTTATTCCTCACCGCTACAGAATCACAAAATGTCAAATTTTCTGTCTCTGATTTCAACTATTCTCTTTTATATTTTTCTCGACCCCTCGATTTTAGTTCAGTTCAGGTAATAGTAATTCAAATCTTTTGAATGACTCTTGTAAAAAATAAATTTGCCAGGCTGTGATTTATTAGGTGAGTTTGGTTTTTTTCCGATATTGTATCAAAAATGTACTCATTTTTTTGTACTGTACTCCCTTAAAGTACATATAACTATTTTACAGTACAACTGTTTTCATGAACTGATAAAAAAATAGATTAACGTTATTTTCATTATGAATATTCAATGTTTATAAAAAAGTGTCTTAAAAAGCTATTTTTACCTTTATGCTTATTTACTTATCAACTAACTTAAAAGTATTTAATCCGAGCAATTGGTGCAATTTTCGAGGAGATTTATTTGTTGCAAGTAAATATAAATACGCAACCTACCAGACACCATGTACTGCTCGAATTTAAATCCCCAAGTAGTCATCCGCTTCTGCTCCTCTGTTGCTTGTTCTTCCGATTCGATTTTTCTATCTGTCTGAATATGACATAAGTATATGACAGAGTTAAATTTTGTTGCATGTATCAACCAGTCTTCATTCCTTTCGTATAGGGTAGAACTTATAGCAGTTAGAAGTCCACGGAAGAGAACAAAATCGATTTTTGGGCTGCAAATGGAAAGAAGATAAATGAAAATATATTAATCAAATAAAGCTTCTCTAAGTATGTGAGTGTGCCTGTAGCCTGTGTGTGTGTATGTATGCGATTGCAAGCGAAATTTAACTCCTTCCCGAAGGGGGACTTTTACGAAATTTTTAATGTTTTGTCATCGGTTTTTACAAACAGAAATCTGTGCTTTACTAAATCGAGATATTGCTTCGATTAAAGATGGCAAATTTTATAGTAAAGTTTTACTGGTGGGGATAAACAAGGATTATTAAGCCTTTTTTGCGGCACGTATACGTGCCGCTCGTCCCCAATGGGTTCACTGCAAAACAATCGATTCTTTTGCAATTTCCTTTAACATAGTTCAGGTTCCTTCGACCACTTTATAACTATAAACGAATTTCCTTTTACCAACTGTATTCTTAATAAGATCGTGGCCCTCTGGGACCTGGTATAGCACCTCTTGAAGTTTGCGTGGCCTTAATTATTAATAAATTTCCTCTCTTTAATTCGATATTCGTTTTGGGGGGATTTCTATTCAGTTACTCACTCATTTCTACATCCCAGTTAAATGCCTGGCTTCTTTGCGCCCGACTGGGGCCCCCTTAGAATATTAATTCCCTGTTTGGGGGTCTTTGGTGCAGCTTTTTAAAAAGAGATCAGGATTCTCTTGAAATTTTTATTTAGAATAGCTCTAGGCTACTTTATAAAATAATAAAAAAATTCTTTATATTCCAGCTACTACAGCCGTAAATTGAAAATCGCGTTACTGTTCATTATAAGTGGTTAATTTTAGAGGATGGGGAATTTCATGCGTCAATTAAATATCGCGTTAATGTTAATGGGAGTTTGCTAAATTTGCAGAGGTGGACACCTCAGCCGTTTGGGAATGCATTCTTTCCTTGCATTCTATGAACCCTATTGCTATAAGATTTATTTCATTCAACTTGATTTTCGATTGCCTAGAGCACTTCCAATTTACATTGCCTTAGGCAGTAGAAACCCAGGTCTCAGATTGGGAAAGAGATTTGTTGGTAACAGACTAGCCTCTGCAGAAAGCACTGAGCTCCCGGAGTACAAATTCATTTAAACATTCTATGCTGCTGAAATCCCCCGAAGGTATGTTTATTCGAAAAAAATTCTGAAGATATAAAATAATACGAATTCGAGATTTGTTTAAGATTATTATAACGGGTTCGGGTAACGTCAGGCAGGTCAGCCAATCATATTATGTATTATTTCTGTTTACAACATCCCGTTTTCTCAACTAATATGTAGCGTAAAACAATGAATGAAGCATCACTGGAGGCAACACTGGAAGCCACATCTGATATTGCATACTGAATTTACGTTAGAAGATTGTTTATCTGTAATTTAAATTTAATTAAAAATCGGCGATACATGCAGTGTGAGGATGCGAGAGCAGATAAAACATTGAGGATACAAAAGGGGATACCGGAGCAGGTAAGTGCGTCTTCATCGCGTGGATTCGCTGGTACATTGCTATTGCATTACTTTCTAAATTTGTAAAGCATAGCTGACGCCTGATTTTTTCATAAAAATCTCAATTTACATCGACATTTTTAAATGCAACATCTTTATTCGAAAGGTGATAACAGAGCTACTGCAATTTCCAAATCCAGTTTTTTAATCTTTTTTAATTGAACAATTTATTTTATTAACGAAAATGCACTTTTCTAAAAAATATATCGCACTATTTTTATACGTACGTAATTATATATATATATACTATATGGCCAAAGGTGACCGGCCACTTGCGATTTTAGACGTTTTGTTAAGTAGCTAGAAAAATAATCCTGAAACTCCAAGTGCTTAAACAGAAAAGTATAGGTCATATATTTCCGTGAAAATTTTTTCTCGATATCCCATACAGGACCGTCAACAAATTGTAAAATAATGAAGATCTTTTGCATAACCCTATCAAAACTAATGTAGCAAAAGCGTCCAAATTGCAGATCTTGATTATGTGGCATATGTAAATAAAATTTACCCTGAAACCAGAATTTAAAAATAATAAAAATTGTAGGAAAACTGAGCAGGTTACTAAAATATGTTTCACTGTGCATGTGTCACTGTAATCAAAATGTAACTTGCATAATATGTTAGCTAAATGTATAGAGCAACTTATTTAAAAGTCTCAAAAGCATAGATTGAAAACTCTGAAAATAATCGTCGATGAAATAAGTTCAAAATCCTCTCTTTCCAAAATAAAGCAAAAAGATGAGAAGTTGTATCCAAATGTAGTAATACGCGCAATATTGAGTATGCTATGTTTACACTAATCAATGGATATATGTGTACAATCCCTCATCTTTTTGCTTCATTTTGGGAACAACGAATTTTAAGCTTATTCTATCGATGATTATTTTCAAAATTTTAAGCTATGTTTTTGAGAGTTTTATAAAAGTCGCTGTATACATTTAGCTAACATATTATGCAAATTACATTTTGATTGCGGTGACGCATGCGCAATAAAACATTATTTAGTAAACCTGCTCATTTTTCCTACAATTCTTATTATTTTTTAATTCTGATTGCAGGGTAATATGTACATTGTCATTTGTCATATTTTCTGAAAAGAATTTTTTTTTTTTTTATATAAGAATTCTGCAAATTATAAGCAAAAAAATTGGGACCTTTTTTTTATGAAAAACTTAATTTCTCTACGAATATAAATGCCATCCTCTTAAAAATGTACACAGTTTATTACACGTAATCATGATCTACAGTTTTGGATGCTTTTGCTACATTAGTTTTGGCAGGTTTATACAAAAGATCTTCGTTCTTTTTCAATTTGTTGTTGATCCCCTACAGAATTTCGAGAAAAAAAAAATCTTCACGGAAATATAAGACCTGTACTATTGTGTTTTAAAAGCTGGATTTTCATAATAATTTTTCATGTATTATTCTAGATATTTAACAGAACATCTAAAGTTGCAAGTGGCCGGTCACCTTTCGCCATATAGCATATATATGCAATATCTGAACTAGTTAAACAGAATACTGTAGATAAAATGCAAAATTCTGCCCTAAATCGCACCACTATGCAAAAAATGCCATCAGGAGCACTCGTAGATTTAGCAGTCATGTGGCACTGGGGCGTAAAGCAACATATAAATATCCTTTGATATGTTCCCTACTTAAATTAAACAGAAGCGTTGAATATTTTTAATCACATCTTTATATATAAAAATCTTCTGTGCGTGTGTATGTAATTGAACTCCTCCTAAACGACTGGACCGATTTTAATGAAATTTTGTGCGTGTGTTCCAGTGGATTCGAGAATGGTTTAGATTCCCATTTCATCGAAATTGGTTCAGTACTTTTTCAGTAATTAGGGAAAAACTAATAAGTGATTTAATAAAAATATATATAGTTATAATAATTATTATATATTAATAGAATATTATAATTATTAATATGTTATAATATTCTATTAATTTATATTATATAGTATAGTATAATTAAATTAATAGAATAATAGTGTTGAATAAGTTCGATGAATAGAGTGCGGACGGAATGCCCGAGCGGTCTAAGACTCCAGATATAAGCTCTGCTTCTCGAAGAAAGAGACCGCGTGTTCGAACCCCGCTCCTGTCAAACGTGTATGCTTCACAGTAATATAGCATGTATTATAATTTTGATTAACTGACTTCAGAAAATCGTTAACTTTTAACAAAAAAAACAGAAAAATAAACTTTTCTATCAAAAATTGAACCGATTTCAAAAAATACTGGAGAGTGAAAAATAATTTCCTTACATAATTGTAATAAGACATTAAATTAAGAGCGTAGTGTTTATCGTGCGTATTACTATATTTAAGTATATTTATTTGATTTTCTGGTGTCGGTGCCAGGAAGAACAACGTCTGTCGGTGACAGGACAAAGTCTGTCGGGTCCGCTAGTCTATTTATATTTCACTTCACAGAAAATCAATTTCACTCACACTCACGGCGTAAGATGCAGCCATTATAAATAAAAGATGTTATTATCATAGAACTTCACCGGATAAATTCTTCTCACCAGCTGACAGCAGTATTATTAGCACAAGATAAAACGCAGAAATATCACTCTGACGACAATGTAATAAGCTTTTATCTGACTCTGCGTTAGAATACAAAATACTAGCTCTAAGTTGGCAATTAATTATTTAAAAATAGTGATTTTAACTTATGCAAAAATTTATTCCGCAAATTTAAAAAAAAAAATAATAATAATAATAATAATTTTTTTAGACTATCGGAAGACTAAATGATGCAATTTGGCTTCTGGCGTCGCTTAGAAGGGAATTGTGAGTAACCGAATGAATTTTTAGAACGTAAATACAAAGCTATTATGCAACAGATAAAAGAATAAATTTAAATAATGGGATTTTAATAAACGAATTGCTTTGCTAGATTAATGTTTTTTAAAATAAAATAAAATAAAGAAAACGTTGATTAAAGATATGGAATCAAAATAAATACTATGCTAAGATATAAAAAAAAGGGATAAAAATTAAACATTATAAAAATTTGGAAATAATTAATTTAGAATTAAGGCGAAAATTTTTCATTATTACATACATATATTTGCTTTTCAAATATAGGTGTTTAAAATATATCGTTGTTGCAATTTTATAGTTAGTCAGTCCATTTTAGAAAATATGGCTGACTCGATGTTGTAAGTCGTATATAGCTATAATCTTAAAGAATACTTAGCGTTTTATCACCTGCGACAGGCTAATAGAAAAATACCTTAACCTCTTCAGACCTGGTGTATCCTATAGGATACACATCTTTATAATTTTGTTTTCACAAATATAAATACTATTAAAAAAAGAGAAATTAGTGTGAATGGAGCCTAAGAGACAGCAGAAATAAAGAAATTAGCAATTTGTCTCTCGTAGTGCTTTTTCGGTGAGTTACATGATATACAAAAATGGCTTGCAGCAGAAATGCACAAAATGTAAAAAAAAAAAAAAAAAAAAAAACGTAAAAATTTTAACTGCGTATTAAGATACCATTTGTAGACTCCATTAGTAATACAAATTATTAAATATATATTTGTTTGATCTTTTTCTATGTTTTTACAATGCAGAAAAGTAAAATTTAATTTAAAGTAACCTAAGAAATTGTTAAAATGTGTGTTTTTCAAGTCCCCATATATCAAAAAAAATTATGTACAAAAAATAAATTTTAATTATTTCGTTGTTCAATCTTTCTTACTTATCAATTAATTAATGTAAATCCATAGCTGAAATTAATAAAAGTAGATCAATAAACCCTCGGGTCTGAAGAGGTTAAAATTACTTTTAGTTTATAATTAAGTTCTAAACATATTTTATATTGTTATTGGAAACATGCTTATATACAGTTACAAAAAAGAAAAAAAATCATTTATTCTCAATACAATTCCGTATTTTACTATTTTTTTTTCTCCGACGAAACAATTTCATGAATGTGCTAGAAACTAACGAAAAAATATTTATGATTTTCTTGATAAATAATAATATTGAAAGTCTGGTTAGTTTGTCATTTTTTCTAAGGTTTTGAATTTTTTTTACATTTTTACTCTATAAAAAGAATTTTTTTTCCTTTGACAGTACCTTTTCCATATTTTTAAGGTATTTCCTTTTTATAATTCAAATAAGATACCCTGGGGTAATAACGCCAGGCGGGGTAATAACGCCAAGTGCTTATATTTTGCATAATTATGAAATAATCAGGTAAATGACACCCATGTGCTCTGCGCAGAAGGGTTTTGAGTCATGTGAATCGCAAAAAACAGCTTCAAGTTAATTTGTTTCATTTTTAGGTCTTATTGTTTTTACAAACAACTAAAATTAACGCTTGATTTAAAATTTGCGAGATACGTTTTGTGATGTGAAGTCTATCTTTTTATCCGGAAATATTTTGTTAATTACATAAATTTGTAGTGCATTTCATGTACTTTTAAAATGTTGTTGAAGATTTTGGATATCTTCTCGAGATAATTTGTAATTTAAAATATATTGCGCAATAGCTATACCGGGGTAATAACGCCAATGCTTGACATTAAAACCCCGGTGGATTCCCTACAGTGGCCGAGCTACATCCTAATAACTGATTCAAATAAACACAGTTAAAACTGTGCAATGTATCTCATATTTTTATTTAAGCGGGCCTTTTTAAGCAAAAAGAAGCTCACGGTCTGATATTCTTTTGCCTCATCCCCCCCTCCCACACCACACCTTTATTTTTCTTACACTTTCACAAAAAATTTAACATTTTCAATAGCTTAGAATGCAATTTGTCAATTTCTAAGTTTGTAGAGTTTGTATTTTTAGAATTGGGCTATCTACATGCAATTATTCCATCTTATTTCATAGTTTTGTTTGCATGGCGTTATTACCCATATAGGTGGGTATTAACGCCAAATAGCATTGGTCAAGAAAAAACGCCATTACATTTTATGAATACATATCTGTTAAATTATTTTATTTTATATAGATAGTCAATGCGTTGCTGTATCAGATCATATATTTGTTTGAAAAATACAATAAAAAACTAAGCCGTGAAAATTGGTAGAACCTTAACGTGGCGTTATTACCCCAGGGTACCTTAATAAAAATAAATCCCACTATTTTTCAGAAAATCTAAATTTAGCATTATCGCTGAAAGACATTCTACAAAATCAAGCGGCCGCCTACCGCTATAATTGATTTAAGTATGACAGTCGAGTTAACGGCTGAAATTTCAGAATTAGTTGAAACTCGATTTGCATATTAAAATGGCAATCGGTCTTCCAAGTCGAAACTTGGTAGAAAATACCTAAACACCAGATTTTCCTGGTTGACTCTTGGTTTAACATTGCGTTTTGCTGCACCCAAAGGCCAACATGGTGGACTGAGAGCAGAAAAATACTATGCTAAAATCGGGTTTTCTGATGTTTGAGTTTAAAAATATTTTCGCAGTCTGTTTTTGTGCACATGTGAATAACATATGATGCATTGTTCCGCTGTTCCAAATTAAAAATATAAACTATACCTAGGCAATATATTATTTTATTGCACTTCGAGATTTGATTCCCTTTTTAGGTGCGTTTGTAATTATGCAAATACATAGCAGCTATAGCCGTCGTTCAGTCCGTCCATCTGTCCATCTATTCGCATATAACAGAGCAAAAACTACCCACCCGAATCGTTTGAAATTTAAAGTATATAACTTTTGCTAAATTTTGTCGAGACATTTCAAATTTTATGAAAATCGGATGTAATAGTTTGATTGCAGGAACAATCAAAAGTATTCCGTTACATTACAGTCAATGGGGAAAAGTTGTTTCAAGTTCATTTTAACGATGGTACAGCTTTTCAAACAGGATAAAATTTATATGTATTTATTGAAGTGCACTAAAATATACATTCTGTGCAATATGTGGTGCAAAAAATGCTTGTTATTCATTTACAGAGCTACATAAAAGAATTCCGTTGCATAATGATATATGGAAAACACTTTTTTCGGCACATTTCAATCATGTTAAATTAATATAATGCATAATAAACTTTATATACATTGCTGAGATTTATTTAAAGTTTCTTCTTGTATAATAGAAAATGCTAACAGTATTTACAGAGACTCATAAAAGATTTCGGATACTATACTGTATCAGAAATACTATATGCTACAGTTTTTGCTGGAAGTGCATTTTTAGTTGTGATATGAGTTTTTAAGTTTAGTTACATTTTTGCATAGTTCGTTGTGTGTTTAAATGCTGCAGATCATATACAGGGTAATACAACAGAATTTGTAGGAGTTACAGAGTATGAATAAAAATAGCTTAAAAGTGGTTTTCGAGTGAGTTACACATTTCTACGATATCCCATGATAGGTAATGATTCTATGTTTGTCATGTTGATCACATTGTATTTAAGATAAAGTTCTATCATTCTCGTGTTACTGAATTGAATATGTATAATCGTATCAAATTTTGTATTCATGCATTTTTACGAGTTTAACAGCTAATGCATCAAGCTCTGAATGCTTATAAAATTAATTATAGTACGAACGCACCTAATTTGCCACGTTTGACGGGCAATTCCCAAATTGTTAAATAGTATTTCACATTTTTGAATGATATTTCATCATATAGTTTCTAACTATGATATCCTTTAGCTTTTAAATAAGCCATTAAATCAACAATTTGGCAATCAACAATTAACCCCTTGAGGACCGCAAAAAGTCTTAAGAATCCTTGTTTATCACCACCAGTAAAATTATAATGTAAAATTTGGCTTATTTTCTTGGAGCATTTTCTCGATTTAATAAGCCAAAAATTTGTGTTTTTAAATACCGGTGACAAAACATTAACAGTTAGTCAAAACTCTATTAATGAATTATTTTCCAAGACACTGTTTGAGTTAGTCAAACAATAGCATTATTTTTAAATCAACAATCCGGACTATTAGAAAAATGGCCCATATTTTATTTCAGTTATTTATTTATTTATGTTGCTACAATATAAGTTTTTAAATTAGAATCCAAATTGATCAATTGAATTGAAATTATTTTTTAAGAATCTCAAAAATATTGTGCAATAATGCTAATTCAAATGCATAAGTGCCTTTTAACTAACAAAAATTTTCATAGGAATACGTTTTATTTTTACTGCAAATTTAAGTAAGGAATTTGATCAAAGCAGGAATCTCGCCACTTCTGCATTTACTATATTTAAAACTAACTCTAGAGCAGGTGACACATCTTGAACAGATAACAGATTGTTTGCAATCTGATGGAGTTTTGCCACCTTTTAAGATGTTTGAAACCTTACAGTTTATGGTAAAAGGTATTTACACTTACTAAAATTGCAGATATTTTTAGTAATTCAAGATATAACAAGTCGGAAATTGGAACGCCAAACGCGGCAAATAAGGTGCGTTCGTACTAAAGTTTTAAAAATATACAGTACTTCGGATACAGTACAGTATCCGAAATCTTTTGTGTGTCCCTGTAAATACTATATGCTTTCGATTATACAGGAATTAACTTGTAGTAAACCTCAGCAATGTATATCAATTTCATAAAATGTGAAATAGTTTAATATAATTAAAACGCACCCCAAACAATGTTTCACCCTATACCATTAAGTAATAACATACTTTTGTGTGGCCCTTTAAATTAAAAAAATATTATTTGCACCACAGATTGTACAGATTTTTTGTACATATTTCACAGATGCATATGAATTTCACTATGTTCGAAAGAGTGTAACATCATTAAAATGCACTTGAAACAATGTTTCCCATTGACCGTAATGTAACGGATTACTTTTGATTGTCCCTGTAATTGAACTATGCATCCTATTTTTATAAAATGTGAAATGAATTGACAAAATTATGCAATAATTATACATTTTAAATTTCAACCGATTCGGTTGGGTAGTTTTTGCGTTGTTATATGCGGACAGACGGACTGAACGACGACTATAGGTGCTACGTATTTACATAATTACGAATGCACCTAAAAAGCATTGTGAAATGGCAACGACATGTAGAGTAGAGCTTACTAGAAAAGTTACTGCTTAGGATAAAGTAACAGTACGTGTTATTAAAGAAAACATTTACCACTAAAAATATATTATTTACATAATGATTCTTACCTGGCCGAATATTTATCTACGAAGTGCTGTTTAATTTTGAGTTGATGGGAAACAATCCATCGCAATATTGCACTGTATGTATTATCCGTGTCTTCTAAAACAGGAATATATTCATGAAAACCTTCGTTTAAATCCATGTGCAAATCATCTGTTCTGTCCGGCAATGACAAGTATTTCATCTGGCTTCCATCATTACGATACCTACTTTCAGCATCAAATGAAAAACAACCAATTTCTAAAGGAATATCATAGTAGTTAGGTGGTCTGAAGTCATAATTACGAGCTCGTTCCACTAGAAAATTCATCTTAAAGTCATCCGTATTCTTTGACTGAATTTTGTTAGCCGGTTTAAGCACGATGTACTTTTAACAATCCTTTAGAAATCCTTCAAAAATACTACAAGATTCTGTTGAATAGGAAATAATAAAGATGAACGCATGCTTTTAGTTCTTAGTGATAACAAACGTCAATTTTGTTTTTCCAGCAATTTATTTTGCGATAAAGAATGAAGAACAAATTCCAATAAAACAATAACTCGTGCTTATCGTGAATCTCAAACTAATAAGTGATATAGAAGTTTTGTTTTTGATAGCGTAATCTGAATGTTTTATTGGATACTTTTTGCTTTAATAATAAAAAAAAAAAAAAAAAACTGACACTTAAGGAAGATTTTTCATGGTCAACGAATTCAGTTTGCATCCTATAAAAATTCAAAATAATACCTTCAAAAACTAAAATAATCTTTTCCAGAAGCAAAATTAGACGCAACTGGGAAAACAATTCTACGTTCAAGGTGTTTGTTCATAGGAACTATATCCGAGAGGATTTCATATTTATATCTTTAGTTTGGTTCGTATTTCCTATCAGCACGGCACGCTATTTTTGTAAAACAACAATCATAACTCTTCGTTTTTTAAGTACGTTCGTAGTTATGTAAATACATACAGTTGTCGTTCAGTCCGTCCGTCTATCTGTCTGTCCGTCTATCCGTCTGTCTGTCCGCATAAACAACGCAAAATCTACCCACCTAATCGTTTGAAACTTAAAATATGTAATTATTACATAATTTTGTCGCGTCATTTCAAAGGGGCAATCAAAAGTAGTCCATTACATTACGGTCAATGGGGGAAAAAGTTTCAAGTGCATTTAAATGGTGTTACATTCCTTCGAACATAATAAAATTGACATGCATCTATAAAGTATATGCCATAATATACATTCTGTACAATTTGTAGGGCAAAATATATTTGTTATTGATTTACATACTCATATAAAATCCAAATCTAGGAAGTATAGGTAACCATTCTGATACGAACCTTCCCATGTACATATTTAAAATACTCTAAATGACCATTAAAAAACCGGACACTTTCAATTTCAAACATGTTCTAGAATATTTAAAAATGTACATGTCATACTGTTCTGGAATTTCATGTTAAAAAGAACATGTTTGACCTCATATTTATATATGTTCATTTGATACGAAGGACAATTAGGAAGCCGACGAAAAAAAAAAAATCTAAGTAAAATTATAACATTTTGGATCAACCTGTGAATTAAAATGCACGAAATAATCTATCGCTGCAGAATACAAATTTGTGGATACTGCAAAACATGTTTGCTCATTTGTGTAAGAATAGCACATATATTCAAGGAGATATAGTGACTTTTTTTGCTCGCAGCAATGTTGCCAGCAGTTTTTGCCGTAAAATTTGCAGAAAAATTAGATGCAAAAAAATTTACATCTAATTTTACTGCAATTTTTACGGCAAAAACTGCTGGCAATATTGCTGCTAAAAGTTTTTGCCGTAAATTTAACTTTTTTTTTTTTTTTTTTTTTTTTTTTTTTTTTTTTTTATGTGCCGGCTCTGTTCATAGGCACAAGTAAATTTCGAAGTTAAGTAATGATTCCACCAACAAAAACTAAATCACGATTATAGATAAACCCAATTTAACAATTTTATCTGACCGCTTTTGACGTGTTTTCAATTTCATTTTTCTTTAAGAGCTAGTTTTTTTCGAATCATACTAAGGCGCTGTTCAAAAAAATATATTTTTCATCGCTCAGCAACTCGAAATGTTCTGTTACCATTTTAAACTCATTTTTAAAAGTAAAAACGTGAAATATGTTGACATAATTTTTGATGGGATTTATAAACGCCCTGTGTTTTTATTTTTCGCTCAATTAACTAGAATTTTTTTTATAAACTATTATTTTCTCAGTACGGCCATATTTTTCGTTTCTTAGCAGTATCGCTTCGAGCAGTATCGCTTCGGTTCAAAATATCCCCTTTGACAGCATTTTTTGAAGCATATTGTGCCTTTATCAAAAATTCCAACAATACGGCACATTATATAGTTTCTCAGTAAGAGGACCTGCCATTCGAATGCGTTTGAAAGCAAAAATTAATTTAAATATGAGACAGAAAGTAAGCAGTTTTGATTTTACTTACACGATAATTTTTTCTTCAACCGCTATGTCTTTTGAATTTACTTTTGCTGTAAAAATTCGTCCTATCAAAAACTTGTCAATATAAAAGCTGTAGATAATATTAAAAAGATTTATAATAAATTCAAGCGGATTTGACATATTTCGAACTTGTTCTATGTTACGAATTGGTTTTTTTTTTCTTCGACCCACATTTTTTTTCAGTTGTCAGTAAGAATTCGTCCTATCAAAAACTTCTCAATGTAAAAGTTGTAGATAATATTAAGAAGATTTACAATAAATTTTGTTGGATTTGATATCTTGAGAATTGAGGAAGTGAAGATTTTTTTTCTGTCTCTAGATCCCATTTTTAATTTTACCAAAAATCTGTCATATACAATCTTTTTACCTATCAGAAAGTGAATGAAAAATTCATTACGAAATTCATATTTACTTACATGAGCCAGGTTAAATAAAAGCATGAAAAAAATGAGTAAATTCACGGGTATTTATCTATAATTTTATAGAAAAATGTCACTTTTACAAGTTAAATGGGCAAATACAGTAAAAAGATTCGTGTTGATAAACTTATAAGTGAAATTTTACGTTGTTTATGCGCCGTTGAATTTCCATATAAAACACGCTCTATAAGAAACTCACAAATGCATGTAATTCTAGAACATTTAATGCATCAGAAGTTGATTAAAATATTCTTTACGAAATTCATCTTTACTTACATGAGTCAAGTTAAATAAAATCATGAAAAACAATGTGTAAATTCACGGATATTTATCTATAATTTTCGAGAAAGTAAATTCACAGATATTTATCTATAATTTTACAACAAAAAAAAAAACCGCTTTTACAAGTTAAATTGGCATATCCGGTAAACAGATTCGTGTTGATAAACTTATAAAAATAGTATCTTCCAAATGCAAGAAAAAAAAAAAAAAAAAAAAAAAAAAAAAAGTTTTTTCTAAATTTTTATCATTTATTATATCTAATTCAATATTATAACAATAATATTTAGGTTCTCTGCTGTTGTCGGATAGATGATTTATGGTGAAATATGGTGAAAAAATGATTTCAAGCTTGCATATTGTTCATACTTTTTTGCTGGCGATGAAACCGCTTATCTATACATTCACTGCCTATATTAATTAGAACAAGCGTAACGGAGAAAACTTTATTTAAAAAATAGAAGTAAAGGGGTAAAAAATATCCCAATGACTCCAATGTTCAGGATAGTTGTTCTGATGTTTATTCATCAAAATTGGGAAATCAAATGTTTTCTAAAGAATTCAAATATTGATATGATAATAATAATAATCATAATAATGATAAAGAGCTGTCTGAAAACAATGAGAGATCGGAATTTTTAAAATTAAAGATATCATAGAAATATTAAAGATAATCAGTTTTTTATGAAAGGTAATGCAATGTTATATCTTTTCCATTATGTACAAATGGTATTATTAGACAAACTTGAAAAACAGAGAAGTAAAAATAAAACTCTAAACCGAAACCGATCACGTGTGCTGTCTCGTCTGGAAGAAGGATGGAAACGGAAAACGAAACCGGAAGTAGGACGTAATATGATTTTTAAAAAAGGACATTATAAGAAGTTTGCATCATTTAAATCATCATTATTTAAGTTTATCATTGAAGCTATTTAGGCGAATATTTAAAGGACTGCATTCTCCGAAAACGGCTATCGGGAAAAACGATTATCATAAAATACATCTGAGAATTAGCGAAAAGATTGGTTTTATTTTTTGAAAATGGATTTCATAGTTGGAAATAAAAAATATTATAGTGCTCCTTTCCTAGATTATGATCCACCCATTAAAATAGGGCATTTTTCAACAGATTCCGAAAATAAATTCCATGATGATGACCATCAGATGAAGTATTTATCAATGCCTAAAAATTTGACAGGTTTGAATTTGGATTTAAATGATGGCTATGAAAAATACATCGGCGAATACAATGATGAAGAGGATCCCTATCACAAAATACTTCGATGGATAATTTCACACAAGGAAGAGTTTCGGAATCTTTTGGCACCGAGAGATTCGCAAAAGTAAACAATAACTTTCACATGTTTATTTTAGTCTATTCTATTCTACTCTATTTAGTTTTCTTTTTCTTGGCAGAAATTATGAATAAACTTTCATGTGTAATGTAAAATAAAATTAAAGATAGTTTTAAAAGAAAATACGTTTTTACTAGTGTATTTAAAAGCAGAAATGCATCGAATTTAAAATTCGTGTTTTATAAATGAAAATTCATGTTTTTTATGAGATGTTGACTTCCCATATAACAAAATAGATACTATAAAACTTCTTGCCGACTCGGCTTAAAGGCACGGGTAGATTTCGAAGTTAAGTATAAAAATAAATCAAGTTTAGAGATTAACCCAATTTAACAATTTTACGTGGTCTTTTTTGACAAGACAAATATTTTAATATCATTTTTCTATAAGAGTTGATTTTATAGGAATACGATAATTTTTTTTTTTTTTAAACCGCTATGTGCATTTTTAATTTGTTTTTGCTGTAAGAATTGGTCCTATCAAAAACTTGTCATCATGAAAATTATAGATAATGTTAAGAAAATTTATAATAAATTCAAGAGGATTTAATATCGTGTAAATTGACAAAATTGTGAATTTCTTTTTTCGTCAACCCTTCCTTTTTGTTTTCCTTTTTAACATTTTTTTTCCGCTAGAGTTGGTCGTATAAAAAACTTGACAGTATAAAAGTTGCAAATAATAAAAAGAAGATTTATAATAAATTCAATTGGATTTGATACCTTTGAGAACTGACGAAGTTATGAATTACTTTCTCCCAATAATCCTGTATTTTCGCCTCTTGAGCTCATTTTTAATTTTATCAAAAATCTGTCATACATAAATTTTTAGCCCTTTCTCTAGAAGTAACAATAACTTTAAAATGATTTGATATGTAGTATAATTAAGAAGTTATAGGATCTTTCTGTTTTCACAAAACCTCTTTCTATTTTCCCCACCTTGATCCGATCCTGCCTATTAATGAATTTGATTGATATTTTCTGCTTCTTTATTTTATGTATAAGTTTTGTAGGAGATTTGTGCAGAATTATGAAAATTATCGTGTCCTCAAAAAGGTGATATATAAACGTATCGATATCGTAAATTTTCAGTTACAAGTGACTAAATTTTATATTCTGTCCGCATCACTATTTTTAAAAAATAAATTTCGTGGTATATTTCTCTTTCAAATGTTCTCAAAGCGTATGTAAAAGGTTTTTGTTTTCAAAAAGTTATGCGAGATAGTTAAAAAAAATATTCACCTGTAATTGAGTTTTTATGATAATCCAATGCATAACTGCATATAAATAGATAGGTAAAGTTTTTAACGTGGTTTTGGGTTCCAGCGGTCATAATCGGTGTAGATTTGTAAATCGGTGTACATTTTCAGAAAATTTAATATAGAGGAGAATGTAATGGATATTATTTCTTGAGAAATCCACCTAAAAGTTTAAATGGATTTTTAAAATTGTACAAAAGTCTGCAGAAAGAATGAAACTATTCCACCGCTCCCTTCTTTTTCCTATGTGTAGAAAAATAATTCCATATTTCTAGCATTAATTTATTTATTGCATGTTAAATGTAAGTGTATATTTCTTTTTTTGTGACCAAGGTTTTCGCTGTCACTCGCCATTGCGCCAAATCACGACAAAATGCTCCATTTGGTAAGTAGAAGTACAATCAGACTCGCGAAATTGCGAGTTCTTAATTTCTGCTCTTTTTGTTAATATAATGTAATTGCTCGTTAATATAGTTGAAATTCTTATCCGATTTGCTGAACGATTGATGTCACTTTACATGTTCAATCTCACCGTGTTATTTATATTGTTCTATTTATTGATACTGACTCAAGACCAATTCGGTTTAGCAACAATCAAAGACAAAAAGGATTATACAATAGGTATTTCTCTATTCTCAGATAATCACTATTTATGAACCGGCGTTGGCTAGTAATAACAAAAACAAAATTACTCGCATCAAGCGCCAAATTAGAGAAACGTTTTACTGAAATGTGGTGTTGAAATTAGCTATTTTACTATATATTAGTTAAATGCAAAATATTGTCCGGTCGTTTTTTTTCCCAATCGGTTAAGAATCGAAATCTTATAGCAATTTTTAGTGTATATTTTCACTACAGTAAATCAAAGCTATGAATAGCTGTTTTTTGCTCACAGGCTATCGTAGCCTGAGAGCTTATGTGCCCGCCCGTTCTGTATGTATGTATGTTCGTTCGTTCGTACGTGCGTAACGCGATAACTCATGATAAAAATATCCCATCCACTTGAAATTTTGTATATAGGTATATCCTGATAAGGCGCTTCCCTGATTAGTTGTTGGAGTTCATTCGATATGTATAAAGAGGGGGCTCATGCCCCTCCCCTTAATTGATATAAATGGGTTTTTTATGCAGAATTAACAGTTTTCGTTCAAAATTTAGATATAGGATCATTCTGATGAGGCGATTCCATGACTGTTGCTAGGTGTTCATTGAATAAGTATAAACAGGGGGAACGGGGGCTCTAATGCCCCTCCCCTTAATTTATATAAATGGGTTTTTCAAGCAGAATTGTCAGATTTCGTTCAAATCTCTGAATAGTTTTGGAAGTTTAATGGTTAAGTATAAAAGAGGGGGATAACTCCTCTTAAATTATATAAATGCTAAATGGGTTTTTATTAATAATTATCTGATTTGCCCTGAATTTTGGATTTTTTTTTTTCTTTTGATAAGGCATGTTTTTGATAGTTTAGGAGGTTCAATGATTAAGTATAAAAAAGAGGAAAGGGGAGAACTGTTTCCCCTTCTTATTTTTTTTTTCTTTCGAACGAAATTAACCCTTGAAAATATAAGGCTGTAATGTACAATTAGTATGCGTAGCCTGTGAGCTCAATGCCATCAGCTTAACTGGGCAATATTCTTTTTATTATTTAAACTGCTAAAAAAATCGTCTGAAACATTTACACATTTAAAAGATAAAGATATTTAGAATGTACTTATTTTTACTAGTTTTGATAGCGGAAGGTCAAGTTCCTATTTTTTAAGCAATTATAAAAAATTAGGTTATTTTAGAATATTTGGAAAAGAAAATGATTCAATAAGTTGTTACAGATACATTTTTCAGTGTTTCTCGATGAATCTACTTTGATAACATTTATTTTCATTTGACTAGTGCTTTTCACTTCTTATTCCCCAAATTGCTAATGTTGGTCAAAAGCCAGCGAGAACCCTATTTGTGACCTAGGGTATTTCATCGCTAGTATTAAGAAAACTATTACGTATACAAAAATTTGAAAATGGGTATTGTTATAGAGAAGTGCTAAATAACACACTGATGCACGCAACTTTCATATTCAAGAATTATTTTAATAATATTTAATGATAAAGTTGTCCAAAATTGTTACAGTAAAAAAGTTCTATAGAAGAAAAAACATACATTGGAATTTAATCTTTTTTTTTTTTTTCAAAAAATATACAATGGAAGCTCCCGGTGTGAAAACTGTATTTATTTATTTATTTGACTAATTTTTTTGTGTGTTTTTTCGATTTTTAAATCAAATTTTCAGTATGTTGAGAGATTTTTTTACATGATTTAAAAAAGGTTATTATTTTAAATTGTTACCAAATGATAAAAAATAATATTTCTTTCAAATTATAAACTTATTTACACGCAACCAGAAAAAAAAAATCAAATGAGAATTAAGTTATTATGTATTAAAAGCGGGAAAATATTGAAAATTACATTTTGCAATGAGCCAAGAAAATTTCAGACTGCTTTGAGAAATAAATTGTCTTATTCTAATTAACCTAACGCTTTTTAGGTTCGTTGCAAGAAGACTGGAAGATTGAAAACACGGGTATGATTCTTTTATTAACCCCACTCTTTGCAAAGAGTTCAGACTTTTTGCAACAAGCCAAATTTCTCAATTAGCCTATGACGTATATAAACATTAAAAATGGGCTTAAAACCAAAAAATAATAATAATAATAATAATTTTAAAAAAATCAAAATCTGCTATAATTTTAAATGACGAAAGTACAAATAAATAAAAAATAACAATAAAAATACTAATAAAACGTTACATTAAAAAAACTTAATGACATAACAAACACATGTTATATTTTTAATGTCAAGTGAATGAAACATTTACAATCAGCTATTATTGCATTTATCCTACAGTTTGGCAACAGCTCTTTGGTCGACTGGATAATCATGTATAGTAAGTACCAAATAATATTAAAGTTGTTTTTGCATGAGCCAGGCCCAGATAATAAATCGCAATATATACTTTATGGCTGCAATTGTATGCGAGTTACAACAACTATGGAGTTAATTTATGCGCCAAACTACACTCTACAAAATGTTCCAGTTGCCTGTGAAACTGGAAATTGAATTACTCTAAACACTAAAAAGTCGAAAAATCATAAATAAATAAATATATAAACTTATGTCGGCTTGGCCTACAGCCGCAGCTAGATTTCAAAGTTAAGAGCTCATTTCAATAACAAAAAATAAAATATGATTAGAGATAAACCCAGATTAAACAATTTTACTTGGCTGCTTTTGACGTGTTTTTAATTTCGTTTTGATTTAAGAGCTAGTTTTATTCGAATCATGCTAAGGCGCTGTTCAAAAAATTATTTTTCATTGCTCAGCGACTCGAAATGTTCTGTTATATTTTAAAACTCATTTTTAAAAGTAAAAACATGAAATATGCTGACATAGTTTTTGAAGGGATTTATAAACGACCTGTGTTTTTGTTTTTTGTTCAATTAATTAGAAATTCATTTATAAACAATTATTTTCTCAGTACGGCTCAGTATGTCAATTGCCTGTGAAACTACAAATTGAATTATTTTAAACAATAAAAACTCGAAAATGTATAAATAAAAAAAAAAAAAAAAAAAAAAAAAAATATCGACTTGGCCTCCAGCAGTAGGTATATTTCAAAGTTAAGTGCTCATTTCAGTTACAAAAAATAAAATATAATTAGAAATAAACACAGTTTCACAACTTCATTTGGCCGCTTTTGAAGAATTTTTAATTTCTTTTTTTGTAAGAGCTGCTTTTGTCAGAATTATCTTAAGCGAAATACGACACAACATGTCCACTTTTACATCATTTTTTGAAATATATTCTGACTTTTTGAAAAAATAGACCAATATGGCACATTATATAGTTCCTAAATAAGAGAAACTGCCAACTGAATGCGTTTGAGAGCAAAACTGAATTTAAAAATGAATCAGAAAATAGGAAATATATCCTCAATTCTTCAGTCACGATCACTTCGGTAAATTCTATTCAAAATGCCCACTTTTACAGTATTTTTTTTAATATGTTATGTCTTTATCAAAAAACTGACCAATACGCACATTATACAATTTCTAAGTAAGCGAACCTGTCAGTTGGATGCGTTTGAGTGTAAAAATAGATTTAAAAATGAGTCAGAAAATAAGCAGTTTA
Organism: Maratus speculifer; assembly: GCA_964019185.1. Classification (NCBI taxonomy): domain Eukaryota; kingdom Metazoa; phylum Arthropoda; class Arachnida; order Araneae; family Salticidae; genus Maratus; species Maratus speculifer. Next base: position 440,970,455 of record OZ025289.1, on the reverse strand, counting down.
TTATTTGAATAATTCCTCAATTTTTCAATCATGATCGTTTTGAGAAATTCTGTTCAAAATGTCCAGTTTGACAGCATATTTTGATATATATTCTGCGTTTATCAAAAAACTGGTCAATGCGTCACATAATATATTTCCTAAATAAGAGAACCTGCCAATTGGATTTGTTTGAGAGCAAAATGAATTTTAAGGTGAATCAGAATATAATCAGTTTGAATTTTAGCATACCCTTTATAATTTTTCCTTCAAATCCTATTTTTTTCTATAAATATCCGTTTTATCAAAAGCTTGTCAGTAAAATAGTTGTAGATATTATTGAGAAGATGTATAATAAACTTAATCGAATATGATATCTTAAGAATTGGCGAATTTATGGATTTTTTTCTTCTGTCATCCTCTTTTTTTTTGCGATAAGAGTTGCTTTTATCAAAAACTTGTAAATACAAAAGTTTTAGATACTATTAAGAACATTTATAATAAATTTAACTGGATCTGATATCTTGAGAATTAACGAAGTTATAATGACAAAGTTTTTTTCCTCCCAAATACCCTATTTTTTTTCGCCCCTTGAGCCCCTTTTTAACTTTATCAAAAATCTGTCATGTATAAACTTTTGGCCCATTTTTAGAAATAATATAAACCGATTCGATATCTATTTCAACTATGAATTTATGAGTTTTTTTTTTTTTTTTTTTTTAAGTTTTCACAAAACTTCTCCCTATTTCTACCCCCTTGGTCCGATTTTGCCCATTAATGAATATATCCCTGGATTTTATGTGTCAGTTTCGAAAAGATTTGAGCAGAATTATAGAATTTATCGTGTCCATCAAAAAGTGTGACATATATAGAGAGTGACAGATAGATAAAGTTTTTTACTGATGATAGTTTTGGGGTCTAGCGGCCATGATCGGTATAGATTTGTAAAACAAATTTCAGAAATTTCAACATTAGAAGAGACCGCAATAGGTAGTATTTCCTACGAAATCTACCTAATATTTTATACGAAATTTACCTAAAATTTAAAGTGGAATACATTTTTTTTAATACGCTTTCATTTATGTTATTACTAAGAAAGTTTTTTCTTTCTTTTATTAGGAAAGAAATTCCTTTTGTTTGTCACCGAAGTAATTTACTAAGAATTATGCCCACTTTGTATGAAAAATTTAATGACTGGATGATTTACGCAACTAAATTTCGTTCCGTTATATATTTGTGCGGAATGGAAACAGAAAAACAAGTAGAGTATAGAAAGTCTTTGACTGACGACCAAAGAAGAGAGATGAGCTGGGGTTATAAGTTTGAACAGTATATAACATCAGGTTTGTTCAACTTTTTGTTTGTTACTGTCTTCAACTACATGGGGTAAAAAATAACAGTACTAACAATGAAAAAAAAAAAAGATTTTTTTTTTCTAAAAAATGAATTTTATTCTTCAATACAATCGAACCCTGTTATAACGAACTTCCATGGACCCCAGGTTTTGTTCGCTCTATCTGTGGTTCGCTTTATCCGAATCGTTAAAAAGAATATTAGAGATCATAAAATGTATAACTCATTAGTTGCTATATGTATTCAATAAGATGTGTTTTAAAAATGGTAATCAAAATGATCGTAAATGACTTATCGTTAATGACATAAATTTACTAAAATCGATTACATTAATCTGATATAATACTAATTAAATTAATAAAAAATGAGGACAAATTAAAATAAATTCATTTTACCTTTAATTGTTGCTCACTGTTTTGATAGAGGAATAATCAGTAATCTTCTGTTGAAGTGATGCCGATTTCAAAAATAAGTTATTAATCTCTTTGTTCAAAACAGCAAGTGATTCAACATTCTTTATGCTTCTGTTTGTATAGACAAAAAATTGTTAATTACACGAATCCCTGCTGTTGTATCTGAGATGGCAGAGATTTTGTAATTTATGCGGGACCTCTACATCAGCATCAGATGCAGGACCCTTTATTTCCGAATGATTCATTTTAATTTAATTTTAACCCTTTATCTACCGATAGTACTTATAAGTACCATAAAAAATTTCTTATGTTAAAATTCTTTTGATATGTCAATTAGTTTTAATAGTGTTTAAAATGAATTACTGATACATTACTTTATCTTGTTCCAAAAGCATTATTGGTTACACAAAACAAAACTATTTTTAAAAGAACGATTTCTTTTGCCTTTGTATCTTTCAGCTTTCTTGGCGCTGAGGGAGGGGGATGGGGATTTTTCAATTTGGAAATATTTCTATATTTATATTGTAAGAACATCATAATTGTGCATTTTATAATTCTACAAAATACTAAGAAAAAACTTAAAATAAAAGATTTGAGTGGGGTTATAAATATTGCATTAAATCCCTGTAAATCCAAATTTAATTAATCTTTCTAAATCCTCCAATCCTTCAAAAATTTATTACATTTATTTAAATTTTTCAGTCTAAGACTTCATAATATGCATATGTCACCGCTCTTTTATTTATAAAGACCTTTAAATGACAACAATGTGCGTTAAATTTAATGCAGTTGTCACAAATAATACTCTCTTCTGTCAAACAATTCTCTCTAAAATAATCAAACTACCGCAGATTAAGGAAATACTAAAACAATGTAGTACTGGCGGGGTGGATGCATAGATAATCTCCCCATTTAGTGCACAAATTTGTATCATAGATTAAACAGCACTCGATTAGTGTCTTAAAATGTAATTGGTCTGTCAAATTATATCTTCATTGAAACTATCAGCAGACACAAAGGTTAATTTGCAGAGTGGTTTGTTGATAGACCCCCATTGAGTTTTCTAATGAAATTTCTGCATCAGATACAGACCGGGAGGCGGCATTACCGAATCGAATTCATGGCTGAATTTCAGTATTATATAGAACTCGATTTAGCATATTAAAATTCACCTACTCTGCCTAGTCATATCTCAGTAGAAACCCCTGCAGACTCGATTTCAGTGATCGATCGATAGGTTTATCATTGTGTTTTCCTAGTATGAAAACATGGGGGACTGGCAGCAAGAAAATACAACAATAATTCTACCAGTCAACCGCTAAAATTGAATTTGGAGGTGCTTTCCGCCAACATGTGATTTTTCTCAGACCAGTTGCATTTTAATGTACGAATGGAGTTTTAACTAATCCTGGAATTTCAGCCGCGAACTCGATGAAGTCATGATGGTGAGGCCGATTCCTTGTCTAATAGCATATCATCATGGACACTGATTTGTAAGTGGGACATTGAAAATAAAAAAGAGTGCAAGAACTACATTATAAAACTCAGTAGATATTTACCAATAAAACACAAAAATTGGTTCTGCAGGTAACTTCCATCAAGATATGATTTGTCTGATTAATTCCATTTTAATGTGTTTATCAAGTTCTATCTAATCCTGGAATTTCAGCCGCGAACTATGTGAAAGTAATAGTTCGTGCAGTCACCTTCCGGTCTAATAAGAAATGGCTAGAAGAGTTCCATAACCTGTTCTGGTTGGCGTGATTGGCAAAGGAATCAAAAAGGGTTCCAAAAAACATTTTGGTATCGTATTCAACTTTTCAAGATGGAGAAAATTCGTGGTTTTTAAATATTTATAAACGTATGTTTATTTAATAAACATTACGTATGTTACATGTTAAAAAATAAATACATTGTTTATATAAATATTTTTATTTTTATGCATATATATTACATATATCTCGCTATATATGTAATTATGTATAGAGATATACATACGTAAATACGCATTATATACATCTATAAATAAATATTATACACTTATATTTATATATTTTTATATATTTATTATATTTATTATATATGTCAAAATAAAACAAAACTCATAAATTTTTCCGTAAAACATGCTAAATGGAAAAGGCATATGAATAAAATCCATTTCAGTAATTAAAAAAGCAACCCAAAAGGCTGAAAATCATAGCCACATTGGTTCATTTAATGCCAAAAAAAAGCTCGCCAGAAAACCAGAACAGGATGTGGAACTCTTCCCGAAATGGTAATAGCATGCGTCTTTTGCACAGTTTTTTGCAAGCAAGTCGTTTATTAAAAAGAAGCCACTTCAAGAATATTGATTTTTTTTTTTTTACTGAATATTTTATATATTTTATCCTTTTAATTTCTTTTTTAGATTCCATTGATTCAAAACCTAATACATCACTTCCTGTTAATGTAAATGAGAAGTTCTTTGCAGTGATGAAAGGAAAACTAGGAAACCATAGCATACTCTTTAGTGGAGAAACAGATGCAGTGGATCCGGGAGTAGTTTCTAAAACTAATGATTCTAAATCCATGAGCCGATTTGTGGAAATCAAAACCAACAATGTACTATCAGACGAGCGAAAGGAGAATAATTTTAGGTACAATTTTGGTTCTTTAATGAATTTTCATTTTTTTGATCTATGATGTAAGGGAAAATTTGTTTTCGGCCCATATTCCGGGATAAAGCTGCTTCACATATACTATCACTAACATTAACCATAATTGTTAAAGAAAAATGTTTATTGGTGTGTATTATCTTTCTTTCTAAACTCTTCTCGCTCTTCTTTCTTTTAAAATTAGTCAGTAGATGAGCTAGAAAGATTAACAGCATAATGTTATGTCAATTTAAGGCTGTGATCAATGAGATCTAGAATACCATTTCCTAATATTAAACCTCCTATAAGCGTGTAATGCATTCGTATTTCTAAAATATATCTTCAGTTACATTTTTACTTTCTTCTATCTTCAATAGAAGAAAGTATTGTAATCGAGAAATTTTTTTCGACTTCCGGTTTTCGACGGATTTACACGTTTTAGGGGTCAGAGATTCCAAAAAACATGTTTTTACAAAATGTCTGTCTGTCCGTGTGTCTCTGTGTGTGTCTGTGTGTCTGTATGTCGCCATTCTACCATCAAAAACTGTATGAAGTTATGCATCGAATTGAACCATATTTTTTGTGTATGTGTATAACTATGGCTAGTTGATCCTCCCTGAATTTGAAAAAAATCCGCCGGAAGGGAGCGCCGCAATCACGATTTCTGCGCCATTTTCAATATTGTTCCGACCAAAAGTAAATGAAGTTATGTATCGAATTGAACCAAATTTTTTTTGTATCTGTATAACTATGACTAGTTGGTCCTCCCTGAATTTCAAAAAAATCCGTCGGAAAGGGGCGCTGCAATCGCGATTTTTGTGCCATTTTCAATATTGTACCGACCAAAAGTACATGAAGTTATACATCGAATTGAACGAAATTTTTTGTGTAAGTGTATGGCTATGGCTAGTTGGATCGCCCTGAATCTGAAAAAAATTCGCCGGAAGGGGGCACTGCAATACCGAATTTTATGTCATTTTCAATATTGCACCACATAAAAGTGTATGAAGTTAGTTCTAGAACGGAACTAAACATTTTGTATATGATTATTTTTTGGTAAGGCAACTAGGTCCTCCCTGAATTTGAAAAAAAACTATCTGCTTATCATTCTATTGTCCATCGGCTCGTGCAGAGACAGAAATTCGTTTTTACTCCGATTAATTGATTGAAGCAGAAATTTAAGATGAAAATCAAAGTTGATAAGGTATTGAATTAAAATTATTAAAGCATTAAAATGAGTAACTATTTTTTTTTTAATATTAAAATGTATGTATGAGATAGACAAAAGTTTTGGGATTGGCACATCCAACTAGTTCTTTGTGTATATGTGTGCGTGTGCGTGCGTGCATGTGTGTACTCAAGTTGTAAATGTCAAAATATTTTTCAAGTACTTAACTCATAATTTTATGTGTTCAAAACCTTAGCTAAACTTAATACAATTTTAACACTTCACATAAACTTAGGTGTTATATAATTAAGTGATATATTTTAGAAATTCTTTGATAACTAAGACACAAACCAATGTCTCTTATGGAAGGTATAAAAAAGAAGTTAAATATATTATTCTAGTGAAGATATGAGGAGATATTTTTAAAAAGTGAATGCATTACGTGCCCAATAGCATTAGCGGAAGAACAGAAAAATAAATTAATCCATACAAAATGGGTAAAAAAAAATATATAATACATTTACATCTGCTAAGAAAAAAACTTGTCAATAAAACTTTTTTTTTTTTTTTTTTTTTTGGCATTTAATTTTGGTTTAAAAGATTTTACTGTACAGAATATTTTTAAGTCTCCAATACATGGAATATGGCTAAAAAATATCAATGATAACTGTAACATTTACATACAACAAATAGAAACTCATAAAAAAATAAAATATTGCTGACTACGGCACTTCTATAAAGATGCAGATTATAAACATGAAAAAAACTTGAGTATTTTCTCTAGAACACCTCGTACAAGACAAATTTTTATTCAAATTGTCGTAAAAATTAATGTTTTGTAGAAATTCTCTTGAATCGGGTCAGGCTCGGGCCGAGATATTATTTTTTGGGGGGACGGACCGCTGCTACGGCCGATTTCTTTTTTTTGTGTGTGTATCGAGCCGGGCCCGAGTCTGTTAAGAGAGTAAGAAGTATCATATTCTTCTCAGTGACTTAAACAACAATTTATGTAACCCGAAAAAAAAAAAAAAAAGTTAGCTGAATCTATCCTAATTAGTTGAAATACATTAAAAAATTGCATAAATGTGAATTTGTGGATAAAAAAATTGCATTTATGTGGATTGAATAGATTTGTGGATTTTTTTTTAACCAAAAAAAAAAAAAAAAAAAAAAAAAATTTTTACTTTTTTCTAAAACTAGAAGTGATAGAAGAAAACAGGTGACATATTTGAAATTAGAACAAAAAACTGTTTTAGAAACATATTAGAGTATACTTGTATTGCAGAAATATCTAAATGTGAAGAAACATTATTAAAAAAAAAATGAAATATATGCTGATTAAACACAATATTTCACGGTGACATGTCAGTATAATAAAAAAAAACTACCTTTTTCTGAAATAAACAGACAATAATCGTAACATAAAACAACAAGAAAGAAAGATCATGCATCAAAACATAGATTGGAAACACTTTCCAACAAATTTACTATCATATTTAGTTCATATTCACTCTGACGCAGAAAGATAAATTAGTGCAAGTAAACTGTTGTAATAACTTCATTTTATGCCAAGAAAAGAATATGATAATAATAAATTCCAGTGTATAACTAGTGAAATATTAAACATGTTAGCTTTATATGTTCAATTAGGATGAGTGAGTGTTGAAACACTTATTTTAGTTACAACTAGCGGCCTTCGCCCGCTACGCTGGTCGGTTTATCTAAAGAAATCTTGAAGAAGTAGTTAGATAAGGTTCAGACATACATTAAAAAAAAAAAAAAAAGCAAGTCGATCATTCAAAAAACGTTGGGAAATATCAAATATTTACTGTAATTTTTTAAGAAAAACAAAGTTTCGAAAAAAAAAATTAAATCGAAAAAAAAATTACACTGACATATTAATGCAAGGAAATTTTCCCAGAGAGAAAATTCGCCTTGAATACAATATTTCAAATTCTTTTAATTGCTTATAGGCGTTAATGCCAACATAGTGAAAAAAAATTCCATGCTGGGAATCGAACCCGGGCCATCAGTATGGCGCACTGACGTTCTACCGACTAAACCACATGGAACGACAGCCAGCTTGAAACTTTCTCATACTTAAGTAGACTGGCGAAAACATAACGATAGCGCGTTTTAAAATCGCACAGTGACATCTATTGGATTTTATATGTACTAAAAAACGTTATGTACTAAAAAACGTGAGCAGCGCACCTAATAGTTTCTTTTGTTTCTTTTTGTTACTTTTTTGTCTGTTGTCCGATTTTGATGAAACAAAGCCTATACACTGCCCGGGAGTGTGCATTCTTCATTAGTGAAAACCGCATAAAAATCCATTCAGTAGTTACGAAGATAACCTCGAACAAACAGACAGACAGACAGACAGACAGACAGACAGACAAAAAATTCAAAAAAAATTTTTTTGTGTTTCATTGGTTTTCTTTTATCGCCCTGACTCCATTTTTGTCAATTATCTTCAATGTACAGACACACCGGGTCCTACTGTTTTATTATATGTATAGATTTAGTATTTCTGCAAAACTGTGAAAGGGCCTCATAGCTAAATAAGATTTTTGAGCAGAGTTTCATTTGGATTTTTGAAACAGAAATACGTTTAGTGACTTTGGAATCTTTTCCAGGGGAGGCTCAAAATGTTTTAGGGGGGGGGGAGGCTGAGACCCTCCCTAACACCCCACTAATTACGGTCCTGCTCACAATAATATAACAAAAGCGTGATGTTTAATAAGTTAAATTATTGTCTATTTCAACTATATGAAAGCGAAAAAACTTCTGGAAACCCAATTTCAGCTGTTCCATCTACAATCGGTTTATCCGAATTCTTTGAACAGCACTATACAGGGTGTCCCAAAAGGTCGTTTACAAACTTAACATGCCGGTCTGTCATATCATGATGAACAATATTAAATAGGAAATTAAGGGTCCCAAACGTCTTCCAAAGGAGATATGCGCCATTAAAGTTTAGGGTCCAAAAATTCAAATGATTATAAAAAACAGAAAAATTGGTCGATTCGTTTGCGGTTTTCACTAAAACTATTCTTTATGTCAGTATTTTCTTGAAAATAAATTATAAAGATAAATTTCAAAAAATGTCGATAGAGGGCGCTTTAGACTTTGGAGTAACGATAAACTAGTTTTTACCATTATTTTTTGCATCTCATTGATTTTTTTAGAAACTTAGACATAAACTTAAAATTTGAGTTCAAAATCTGAATCGTTGGAAGTATTTAAGTATCTCAAACTGAATTGCGGGGGAGGTTCAAATTTCAAATGATTATAAAAAACGGAAAAATTGGTCAATTGATTTGCGATTTTCACTAAAATTATTCTTTATGTCAGTATTATCTTGAAAATAATTTATAAAGATAAAATTCAAAAAATGCCGATAGAGGGCGCTTTAGACTTTGGAGTAACGTACAACTATTTTTTTCCGTTATTTCTTGCATCTCATAAAATTTTTTAGAAGCTTTGACATAATCTTAAATTTTGAGGTAAAAATCTGAATCGTTGGGAGTTGTTAAGTAGCGCAAACAGAACTGTGTTCAATGGGGGTGGGGAGGTTCAAATTTCAAATGATTATAAAAAAAAGGAAAAATTGGTCGGTTTTCGCTAAAACTATTCTTTATATCATTTTTTTTTCTTGAAAATAAATTTTACAGATATATTTCAAAAAATTCCGTCAGAGGGCGCCTTAAACTTTATAGTAACCAACAACTATTTTTAACCGTTATTTTTTGTATCTAATAAAATGCTTGTAAAAGTTCAAAGTTAAATTTTGTGATCAAAATCTGCATCGTTGTGAGTAATTAAGCGGTCAAAAATTGAACTGCGTTCGAGGGGTGGGGAAGGTAACATTTCAACTCCTGAACACAGTTCAGTTTACGATTCTTAACCCCTCCTATCGATTTAGATTTTGAGCACAAAATTTAAGTCTAAACTTTTGCAAACATTTATTTAAATTAAAAAAAAAAAAAAAAGTTTAAAAATAATTGTTGGTTATTCTAAAGTTTAAGGCGCCCTCTAACGAATTTTTTTTAATTTATCTTTAAAATTTATTTTCAAGGAAATATTGACATAAAGAATAATTTTAGCGAAAACCGACCAATTTTTTCGTTTTTGATAATCATTTGAAATTTGAACCTCCCCACCCCCATTGAACACAGTTAAGTTTGCGCTACTTTACCACTCCCAACGATTCAGATTTTCATCTCAAAATTTAAGTTTATGTCTTAGCTTTTAAAAAAAATTTATGAGATGCGAAAAATAACGGAAAAAAATAGTTGTACGTTACACCAAATTTTAAAGCGCCCTCTATCTGCATTTTTTGTATTTTATCTTTATAAATTATTTTCAAGATAATACTGACATAAAGAATAATTTTAGTGAAAATCGCAAATCAATTGAACAATTTTTCCGTTTTTTGCAATTCAGTTTCCAACGATTTAGATTTTGAGCTCAAAATTTAAGTTTATGTCTAAGCTTCTAAAAAAGTTTAATGAGATGCAAAAAATAATGGTAAAAACTAGTTTATCGTTACTCCAAAGTCTAAAGCGCCCTCTATCGACATTTTTTGAAATTTATCTTTATAATTTATTTTCAAGAAAATACTGACATAAAGAATAGTTTTAGTGAAAACCGCAAACAAATCGACCAATTTTTCTGTTTTTTATAATCATTTGAATTTTTGGACCCTAAACATTAATGGCGCATATCTCCTTTGGAAGACGTTTGGGACCCTTAGTTTCCTATTTAATATTGTTCATCATGATATGACAGACCAGCATGTTAAGTTTGTAAACGACCTTTTGGGACACCCTGTATATGGTTATATAGATTTGTGTTTGCATGCGAAAGTTTTGTTTAGTTAAGAAATACATATGTACTTTCGTTTAAATTTCTCTTCAGCAATTTCCTCTAAGGAGAATGGCACGTGAATTCTTTTGTGCAGCCCTGTAAATGAGGCATAGAATTTATATACAACGAATAAAATGAAAAAAAAAATTTTTTAACGCATGCCAACATTGAAAACGCACTCTAAGTAGTTATTACTCAAAGACAGTACTGAAATAAATCGTGTGTGTGCGTGTGTGTGTCCCTGTAAATTAAAGGCAAATACTATGAATACCCTAATATTCAGTGATTTATACTAGTTTCAATACATTTGAAATAGCATAATGTCATTAAAATACTCTGAAAACGATATTTCCCCATAGATGAGCGGTTCCCATTCTTTATTGGTATGTGTCCGACTTTTAAGTAAAAAAAAAAAAAAAAAAAAAAAAAAAAAAAAAAAAAAAAAAAAAATCGCGACTTATTTAATATTAGGATGCATAAATTTTGTATGACCTCTATAAGCTATCAGCTATCCCATCCTATTAAAATCGTATGAAGGATGCACTATTACTATTGGTAATCCCAGTGTGTATAATTTGAATAATAATTAAAACATAAAATACAACCTCCTCAGTTCTGATGTCGTCAGGAGGCGACACTAAAAAATGTCCTTTAAATTAATTTAAATAGTTCTAAAATTGTTACAATTTCACCTAGACTTTTCAGATAGATGCGTGCATAGCAGAAGCTTCGATATATAGATTGATGCATCTTTGAAGATGTTTTATAATAATTTTAAACTGGTTTATGTCGTCCCAAGTAAAATTTGTCTCAGGACAGAGGAGGATAATGAGAAGTATGTTTAGCTATTATCAAAACATAATCTTAAGATAAGTAAAGTTTTTGTATTGATGCTTACTGATGACGACATCTATATTACTGTTAAAACCGGTTAATTTTAATCTTGAGACACTTTCTACAAGCAATTTGTTTCTGTTCTTTAAAATAATAATAATAATAATAATAATAATAATAATAATAATAATAATAATAATAATAATAATAATAATAATAATAATAATAATAAAAACCAGCAAAGTAAAAAAAAGCACATTTACATAAGTAAGTCGTGTTGACCCCATCAAGGATCTCAAAGTTGATTTAGATATTTGATATTCTGCTCCCATGTTCATCTAGGAGGAAATTAAAAAAATCTCGAGGTTGGTTATAATAATTGCGCGACTATTAACATATTTTACAACGAGGTCATAATATTGTGATTGTTTAAGAAAACTCTGTCTTCTCACTATGTTTTAGTTTAAACTCATAGATTTCATGATGACTGCTGTTTTGAAATATCGTATTTGTTACATGTTTTTGAACAGATGAAATAGAAGACATAATTTTGCAGCAAAGCTGGATTGTTCAGCCACTCATCAAAACACCTGCCATGCCGCGACCCACCAGTAGGTCGTGATTCATGGTAGGTTGATAACCGCTGCCATATATTATAATGTAATATAATTCGTTTGGATGCCCCTGTAAATTAACTATTAAATCCACAAATTTCATATACAATACCAAACATGCCTATTTGATCCTAAATAAGGTTTAACAATTGCGTTGAAAACCGAGTATATTTACAGGAGTTAGAAGGACAGACAGACAGATAAATTGAATGCATAAAAACTTTTCAACTTTGTTGGAAAGCATTAAAAATATCCAGTCTGATATTGCTTTATAACTTAAATTTGCATAAACTGTTTAAAATTTACTAAATTTGCATTAATTGAAATATGCGAAAATCTCAAAAATAAGGCTTGTTGGAATAAATCTAAAACTAGATTCGGAATAAGATCAAATAATCGCATAAAAACAACGAATTTTTACTTTGGGATACAGCAAAAGTTTAAATCTGTTGTCTTTTAAATTTTTAGTCTATTGCCACGTATTAAAGCATGTTACGAGACTAACGAAAAAGACATGCTTTGCTTTATGCCTCGTACTTTTTTCTTACAGACCTCTAAAGTAACGTGATTCTCTTTTCGTACATTTCCATTGGTGGATCATCATACATCATCAAGCATCATGTGACTCCACCGGTCTGTAAAAATTAACTCTAGTAAAGCACCGCAGTAACCTTTTTTTCACTAGCCTCGAGATGTTATTGGTTTTCAAGCATGCGCTTCTTTTTTTGTCGAAAAAGTTTAATGCAATCCAATCATAATTTTATGTATTATTCATGTAGAGAAGGAGTTGGCAGCACAGTTAATCACCTCATCGAGTTTACGGCTCAAATTCCAGAATTAGTTGAAAACTCGATTCACATACACTGGTGTCCAAAAGTTAAGCATAATTCGTAAAATGCGAAAAACGTGGAGTAAATATTCGCAAAATTATCCAAAATTACTTGCGGAGATTAACTGGTTGAAGAAGAAACATTGGGTTTATGCAAAACTTTTCAGTCGACTACGTCATGCACGAAATACCTGCGCATGTCGGAACATTTATAAAACGGTTCTCGCAGTATAGGAAGCTCAGACGAATTTCGTACAACTGATGTGCCAAGAAACATTGTCACGATCAAACAGGCTTAATGATGGCACAAAGACGCCAATTGGATATGTTTGCGAAAGGAAGAATCATTGGAATGCTGAAATCCGGACGATCACAAACCGAAGTGTCTCGAATTATGAACGTGGACCAGTCTGTGATCTCAAGACTGTGGCAGAGGTTTCAAAGTACGGGAGATGTTACCCGACGATCAGTACGCGGTCGACCAAGAGTCACAACTTATCGCCAAGACAGATATCTGACAATAAGTGCGCGACATCAGAGGAGCAGTACTGCCAGAGAACTGGGTTCGGCGCTCACAGTCGCCACAGGAACACGAATTTCGAGAAACTGTTTACAGGAGACTCAGTCATGTTGGCCTGTATGCCAGAAGACCAGCAGTTTGCATTCCCCTCACGTCTGCGCATAAACTCGCACGTTTAAACTGGAGTATGAAACATCAACATTAAAGTGAGGGAGAGTGGGCCAATGTGATGTTCAATGACGAGTCCCAATTTAGTCTAAGTAGTGATTCTCGTCGGGTAACGATATGGAGAGAACGTGGAACTCGTTTTGAACCAAGAAACATAATGGAAAGACATCTTTTTCCATCAGGGGGAGTAATGGTATGGGCAGACATCATGTTGGATGGACGCATAGACCTCCATATCCTTAACAAGGGGTCTGTGACTGGTAAAAGATACAGGGACGAAGTTCTTGAACCTTATGTTAGTAGTAGGAAAATAACAGTACGGGCTCAGCCGGCGGCGGGACGGCGGGACCGTCCCGCCGCAGCACGCAGCAACCGTCCCGCCGCCGGTGCTGCCGCCAGTGCCACCACCGTCCCGCCGCCGCCACCACCGTCCCGCCACCATCCCTCCTGCTCCCACCATGCATCCCCCTCCACGAACGCCCCCTAGTGGAAAAAAGGAACATTCTATTATAGCAGAGAGGTGATCAACCTTCCCTAATTAAAAATATTATCAATCACATCTCAACTCGGAATCATACTATATGATGAAGATTAAATTTATATTTGAATTTTGAACAACCGTAATTTTAATGAGTATTATTAATTAAGCGAAACAATTAAAATCTCAGTTTTTAGCCATTTTATTTAGATTTCTTCAACTACATGATGAGATTATCAATTTAACACAAGAAAGTTAAACATATATTTGAATTTTGCTTGATAGACATCTTAATGAGTATCGTTAATTAAGTAAAAACAATAGAAAATATCCAGTTTTATAGAAAAAGACTGATTTCTTACGATTTTTATCAACTATATGATCAATGTAACGACTTAAAAGTTGAAAGTTAAACATGTATCCCAGTTTTTCAACAGTTATAGCCTTAATGAGTATCGTTAATTAAGTAAAAAAACAATGGAAAATATCAAGTTTTATGGAAAAAGACTGATTTCTAACGATTTTTATCGACTTACAAGTTGAAAGTTAAACGTGCATTCTATTTTTTCAACAGCTATAATCTTAATGAGTTTCGTTAATTAAGTAAAAAACAATGGAAAATATCAAGTTTTATAGAAAAAGACTGATTTCTTACGATTTTTTCAACTCAAACTTCAGAATATCAATTTGATAGAAAGAAATTTAAGCATGCATTCCAGTTTTGGACAACCATTTCCTTCATGAACATTAATAATTAAGCAAAACAACGGAAAATATTAAATTTTTAACTGATTTCTTCATATTTTTTTATTTTTATTTATTTATTTATTTATTTTTTATATAAAATCAGAATACACAACTTAAAATAGAAATTTAAACATATTTTTTAGTTTTTGAACAGTCGTTACCTCAAAGAATTTCAATAATTGAACAATTAACAAAGGAAACTAATGATTTTTTAACGAAAAAAGACGAATTAAACGAATTTGATTAACTTTTACTCTAATTGGAAATTTCATCGTACTTTATATATACCAATTAAGTAGAATTTTAATGCATAAACGAATAATTTAAAGAAATCCCCAACACACAAATGTGAACCTGCAGAGCATTTCTTATTACGTCATATCTAAACTAAAACTTTTTTCTGCAACCCCTCCATGCATGCATTCCAGGTAGGGGAACATAACAAAGAATTTTGACGTCACAACTTACAAAGGTATACAACAAAATGTTTACGATCACATAGAGAGGAAAAAAGAAGAGATTTAAGTTATTTATCCATTCTAGTTTTATAACAGTTACTACAACATCTCCAAATTAAAATTTGGAAGTCATAATGAGTATAATTAATTAAGCAAAATAATAGAAATATTAGTTTTTCAGAGGGGAAAAGACGAATTTAAACAAATTTTATTAGTTTTACACTAGTTTAATAATAATTTTAAGAGGAAAAAGACGAAATTAAACTTTTTTTTTTTTTTTTTTTTTTTTTTTTTTTAGTTTTACACTATTTTTTCTCATCTCCAACATGGATATATCAATTTTAACAGAAGAATTAAACGTATATTATAGTTTTTAACAACAAAATATTAACAAGTATCATTAATTAAACAAAAATAAATATCAGTTTTAAAGAAAAGATGAATTTGAATAATTTTACACTAGTATTTTCAAAAGCAACATGGAAATATCAATACTTATTCACATATTTCACTTATTCACTGTATTCAATACTATATTTAATAAATTTGGATACACTTTAAGAATTTCCTAATCTATAATTAAATATTAGCTGTATATTTAATGTTACCCATGTTTTCAACATTAGTTCATAATCGTGAATTTTGTATTTTAAATACCATGTATTCAGGTTCAGATTATTTTCACTTGAAATCATACAGAATTTTTTAACAGAGTTTGTTTTTGAAATCATTGAAGCAACTGTATTTAATATTTTTAACACCAATTTTCTAAGATTTTCTAACATTTTCCGATTATACATTCTTCAGAAGTACATTTCTAAATGCTACAATCACTTTACATATCGAAAAGATATCATTGAAGCAACTGTATTTAATATTTTTAATACCAATTTTCTAAGATTTTTTAACATTTTCCAGTTATACATTCCTCAAAAGTTATTATTACGTATTCTGAACAATAGAAAATATTAATTTTAAGAATAAAAAGACGAATTTAAACAAATTTTATTAGTTTTACACTATTTTTTCTCACCTCCAACACGGATATATCAATTTTAACAGAAGAATTAAACGTATATTTTAGTTTTTAACAACAAAAATGTAATAAGTATCATTAATTAAACAAAAATAAATATCAATTTTCAAGAAAAGACAATTTTTTACACAAATTTTCAACTTTGAAATACATTTGCTTACATATATTGTTACAGTATATTACTAAACTTAAACTTTTTAAAAAGTTTTAATGTCTTTACAAAGGGTTCATACTTATATTTTTCACGTCTTGACTGCATTCGAAATCTTACAACAAAAGTATACTTTTATTATTATTATTATTATTATTATTATTATTCTAGAAAACCTAAAAAATCGTTTCTTGCTGCTTTAGACACTTGACATATTAAAACTACTCTACCCATATAATTAATCAAATTAGGACATGATTCATCTTACACTTCAAAATTTCTGAATTTTTACAATACTTATTTTCATCAAACTTTATTCTTGATCCTATATATTTTAATAGCACAGAATTTTCACATCTGTCTTTATCTACTTATCAGAAAATTATTAAAACACCCAACAACATTTTTCAAATATGAATATTATCTTTACAATTTAATGATGCAAAACATACACGAATACAAAGTTTAATTTTTACAAACATTTCATATTTCTTCAAACCAAACTATTCGAAATTTTCACAACATAAGAGCAAACATTAGACGAACTTTTTAACATTAATATTGCTTAGATCTTTTCATCATAACTTTTAACTATGATAATTATCCATTTTTAGGTTGATTGTCGAAAAACTGTAACTGAAATTACATAAACTTAATGTAAAAAAACATGTTCTCACACAATTTCTTGAAATTCAACAAAGAATTGACTATTACTCCCATACTTATCTACTCCAATCTCGACTCTCGATAGTATATAGATATTACATCATTACATACTTACAACTCTCTTCAAACGTTTATCAGAAAATCAAGTCAATCAAAGTCTAGTAGTTATCACACCTGTTCCTCAGAAATATTACTATCATATGAAACAGTAAAGAAAATTAATAGATATTTAATATTTAATAACTTCATACGTGAAATTACTGCCGAATGAGAATACTAATAATCTATAAAATCAACTGTTGAACAAAAAAATAGTACAGATTACCGAAAATTCAAATGTTTTTTCTGCAAAAGTTACAAAAATTAACAAATGAATGACAAGTTAGAGAAATAACTAAAAAAGTTAATGAACATATTTACAAATTTATTAAAATCACACCTTTTTCTGGATTACAAACCGCAATTTCTTGAAAAATTTATCACCGAATTTGTAAGATTTTAGTCCTAGCATTACATACACTCAATAAATATTCAAAATTAACAAAAATATAATTTTTTAGTCTCATCAATAAGCAGAAATTCTATATTAAAAGAATATTTTCATAGTAGTACTTATAAAAATGAGAGTTTACAAACTGATTTTCATAATTTTATCACATTTAAACTTAATATTTTACATAAAACATTATTTAATCAAATTTTATGCTTTCTAATTCAGTAAAATTCAATACTTTTTTAGTTTTTAAACCAATACCACAATATTTATTTACATCAAACTTGATTCTTCACCTTTTATATTTCCACATTACACACGTGAGATAAATACTAACTTGGATCAGGAGTTGAAGTCAATTGATTCCATTCGATTTTCATCATGTACGCATTGCTCCTACACGAAATTTCTTACTGCTATAATCATCTAATGTATTAAAACTAATCTCCTCATATTTTTAATCAATTCACCAGATGTTTCATCTCGCACTTCTGAATTATCGTGCATCAAGTTGCTTAAAATATAAATACTATCTTTATAGTTTTAATGATATATAGTATACATGGTTTATCTTGAGTTAGCACTTCCATACTATTAATCAAATTATATGTTTCATCTTGCACTTGATCTTAATGATTTCATCTTGCATCTGAATTATCGTCCATCGAGTTTTTTTTTTTTTTAATAATAATATATTTATAGTTTTTGATTATACATAGCATGTACGAATACAATCTTTAATTTTAACATTTCATATTTCAAATAACCTATTTCCGAAACCAAGCTATGTGAATTTTACCACAATGCTTATTATCATAGAATAATTTGTGTTTCACACTTTTCTAAAAAATTATCAGATACGTACCCCTCAGAGAAATTACTATCATATGAATAAATGAAGAAAATTTAATTTATATTAAATTTACACGAAATTGATTGCAATATACATGTATTTAATAAAAATAAATAAATAAGCGATTATTTATACATTAAATCTTTACTAAATATATATTTCTTTCATTATACAGATGTTTCAACAAGATGAACCAAAACAGCAGCAAACTTCAGAAATTAATGATCCGAATGATTCATCCCTAGCACATGTAGCGTTAACGAATAACACGTATGTGAGTACTTATATGAGAAATACTAGAATTCGTATATGAAACGTAATTAGAGTAAATACAAAATGATTTGTCTTACTACTTACACTTTAACAAGTGCTTTTTACCTATATTATTGAAGAGAATCCTAACTGTGTCCATTTATTTCTATTACAGATGTGCTCTATTTGCTACAAACACTTCTTAAGTAAATGGAATTTAACAGAACATACAAAAATCTATACAGGTGAAAAACCTTACACTCGGAAAGATTACCATAAATGCTGTTTTCAAGGAGACGTGAATAAAAAATGCACACATCATCATATAAAGCATCGTCAGATATATGTAAACTTAGCGAAGATATTCAAAAATTAGTCAGACTTTTGTAGAATTTAGAAATAAAGGAAGATATTTAGGCTATTTATCCATCATATTTTCACAACACTTACCACAATATCTCAAACTTAAAATTTGGAAGACACACACTGCTGAAAAGTAATTTTGTGATTCTTCTAACCAGTATGAATGTATAGATATTATTTTGCAGTGTATTCTTTGAATGCTCACATTAAATATTCTTTTATATGCATATATCGTTGTGTTTATTTTTCTAATACCTATTACATTAATGAAATACATAACATTTTAAGTGAAATAACACTCTCACAACTTAAAAAATGCATAAGAACATACAAAAAATAAGCAGATGTATGAAAAAATATGCAAGTTTACAAAATAATTTCATTGTTTTCTAGAAATATTAACAAAAAATATTTACAATATGAAAAAATTGCAAAAGTGAAAAGAAAAAACACAAATGTAAAAACAAAAACCACAAAGTGAAAAACTCATAACAAAGTTTTTGAAAAAAATATTTACAACAAAATTTTTTTTTACAAAAACCAAAACTTCCAAAAATATTTTTTTCAAAAAATTTTTTTTTCAAAAACATTTTTTACAAAAAAATTTTTTTTCAAAATAAGTTTTTACAAAAGTAAAAAAAAAAGAAAATCACAACGTTAAAAAAATGAAAAATTTTTCTTAAAAAAAGTGTAAAAAAATTGCAAAGAAAATGTTGCAAAAATTTCAAAAAAGTTATGAAAAAAGCTTCAAAAATTTCGTTGGTTTTAATGCAGTATGCAATGGCGAAACCATTGCATTTGCTATTAAAAACAACAAAATTTTTGAGACTTTTTTCATAACTTTTTTGAAATTTTTGCAACATTTTCTTTGCAATTTTTTTACACTTTTTTTTAACAAAAATTTTTCATTTTTTTAACGTTGTGATTTTCTTTTTTTTTTTACTTTTGTAAAAACTTATTTTGAAAAAAAAATTTTTTGTAAAAAATGTTTTTGAAAAAAAAAAATTTTTGAAAAAAATATTTTTGGAAGTTTTGGTTTTTGTAAAAAAAAATTTTGTTGTAAATATTTTTTTCAAAAACTTTGTTATGAGTTTTTCACTTTGTGGTTTTTGTTTTTACATTTGTGTTTTTTCTTTTCACTTTTGCAATTTTTTCATATTGTAAATATTTTTTGTTAATATTTCTAGAAAACAATGAAATTATTTTGTAAACTTGCATATTTTTTCATACATCTGCTTATTTTTTGTATGTTCTTATGCATTTTTTAAGTTGTGAGAGTGTTATTTCACTTAAAATGTTATGTATTTCATTAATGTAATAGGTATTAGAAAAATAAACACAACGATATATGCATATAAAAGAATATTTAATGTGAGCATTCAAAGAATACACTGCAAAATAATATCTATACATTCATACTGGTTAGAAGAATCACAAAATTACTTTTCAGCAGTGTGTGTCTTCCAAATTTTAAGTTTGAGATATTGTGGTAAGTGTTGTGAAAATATGATGGATAAATAGCCTAAATATCTTCCTTTATTTCTAAATTCTACAAAAGTCTGACTAATTTTTGAATATCTTCGCTAAGTTTACATATATCTGACGATGCTTTATATGATGATGTGTGCATTTTTTATTCACGTCTCCTTGAAAACAGCATTTATGGTAATCTTTCCGAGTGTAAGGTTTTTCACCTGTATAGATTTTTGTATGTTCTGTTAAATTCCATTTACTTAAGAAGTGTTTGTAGCAAATAGAGCACATCTGTAATAGAAATAAATGGACACAGTTAGGATTCTCTTCAATAATATAGGTAAAAAGCACTTGTTAAAGTGTAAGTAGTAAGACAAATCATTTTGTATTTACTCTAATTACGTTTCATATACGAATTCTAGTATTTCTCATATAAGTACTCACATACGTGTTATTCGTTAACGCTACATGTGCTAGGGATGAATCATTCGGATCATTAATTTCTGAAGTTTGCTGCTGTTTTGGTTCATCTTGTTGAAACATCTGTATAATGAAAGAAATATATATTTAGTAAAGATTTAATGTATAAATAATCGCTTATTTATTTATTTTTATTAAATACATGTATATTGCAATCAATTTCGTGTAAATTTAATATAAATTAAATTTTCTTCATTTATTCATATGATAGTAATTTCTCTGAGGGGTACGTATCTGATAATTTTTTAGAAAAGTGTGAAACACAAATTATTCTATGATAATAAGCATTGTGGTAAAATTCACATAGCTTGGTTTCGGAAATAGGTTATTTGAAATATGAAATGTTAAAATTAAAGATTGTATTCGTACATGCTATGTATAATCAAAAACTATAAATATATTATTATTAAAAAAAAAAAAAACTCGATGGACGATAATTCAGATGCAAGATGAAATCATTAAGATCAAGTGCAAGATGAAACATATAATTTGATTAATAGTATGGAAGTGCTAACTCAAGATAAACCATGTATACTATATATCATTAAAACTATAAAGATAGTATTTATATTTTAAGCAACTTGATGCACGATAATTCAGAAGTGCGAGATGAAACATCTGGTGAATTGATTAAAAATATGAGGAGATTAGTTTTAATACATTAGATGATTATAGCAGTAAGAAATTTCGTGTAGGAGCAATGCGTACATGATGAAAATCGAATGGAATCAATTGACTTCAACTCCTGATCCAAGTTAGTATTTATCTCACGTGTGTAATGTGGAAATATAAAAGGTGAAGAATCAAGTTTGATGTAAATAAATATTGTGGTATTGGTTTAAAAACTAAAAAAGTATTGAATTTTACTGAATTAGAAAGCATAAAATTTGATTAAATAATGTTTTATGTAAAATATTAAGTTTAAATGTGATAAAATTATGAAAATCAGTTTGTAAACTCTCATTTTTATAAGTACTACTATGAAAATATTCTTTTAATATAGAATTTCTGCTTATTGATGAGACTAAAAAATTATATTTTTGTTAATTTTGAATATTTATTGAGTGTATGTAATGCTAGGACTAAAATCTTACAAATTCGGTGATAAATTTTTCAAGAAATTGCGGTTTGTAATCCAGAAAAAGGTGTGATTTTAATAAATTTGTAAATATGTTCATTAACTTTTTTAGTTATTTCTCTAACTTGTCATTCATTTGTTAATTTTTGTAACTTTTGCAGAAAAAACATTTGAATTTTCGGTAATCTGTACTATTTTTTTGTTCAACAGTTGATTTTACAGATTATTAGTATTCTCATTCGGCAGTAATTTCACGTATGAAGTTATTAAATATTAAATATCTATTAATTTTCTTTACTGTTTCATATGATAGTAATATTTCTGAGGAACAGGTGTGATAACTACTAGACTTTGATTGACTTGATTTTCTGATAAACGTTTGAAGAGAGTTGTAAGTATGTAATGATGTAATATCTATATACTATCGAGAGTCGAGATTGGAGTAGATAAGTATGGGAGTAATAGTCAATTCTTTGTTGAATTTCAAGAAATTGTGTGAGAACATGTTTTTTTACATTAAGTTTATGTAATTTCAGTTACAGTTTTTCGACAATCAACCTAAAAATGGATAATTATCATAGTTAAAAGTTATGATGAAAAGATCTAAGCAATATTAATGTTAAAAAGTTCGTCTAATGTTTGCTCTTATGTTGTGAAAATTTCGAATAGTTTGGTTTGAAGAAATATGAAATGTTTGTAAAAATTAAACTTTGTATTCGTGTATGTTTTGCATCATTAAAGATAATATTCATATTTGAAAAATGTTGTTGGGTGTTTTAATAATTTTCTGATAAGTAGATAAAGACAGATGTGAAAATTCTGTGCTATTAAAATATATAGGATCAAGAATAAAGTTTGATGAAAATAAGTATTGTAAAAATTCAGAAATTTTGAAGTGTAAGATGAATCATGTCCTAATTTGATTAATTATATGGGTAGAGTAGTTTTAATATGTCAAGTGTCTAAAGCAGCAAGAAACGATTTTTTAGGTTTTCTAGAATAATAATAATAATAATAATAATAATAAAAGTATACTTTTGTTGTAAGATTTCGAATGCAGTCAAGACGTGAAAAATATAAGTATGAACCCTTTGTAAAGACATTAAAACTTTTTAAAAAGTTTAAGTTTAGTAATATACTGTATCAATATATGTAAGCAAATGTATTTCAAAGTTGAAAATTTGTGTAAAAAATTGTCTTTTCTTGAAAATTGATATTTATTTTTGTTTAATTAATGATACTTATTACATTTTTGTTGTTAAAAACTAAAATATACGTTTAATTCTTCTGTTAAAATTGATATATCCGTGTTGGAGGTGAGAAAAAATAGTGTAAAACTAATAAAATTTGTTTAAATTCGTCTTTTTATTCTTAAAATTAATATTTTCTATTGTTTAGAATACGTAATAATAACTTTTGAGGAATGTATAACTGGAAAATGTTAAAAAATCTTAGAAAATTGGTATTAAAAATATTAAATACAGTTGCTTCAATGATATCTTTTCGATATGTAAAGTGATTGTAGCATTTAGAAATGTACTTCTGAAGAATGTATAATCGGAAAATGTTAGAAAATCTTAGAAAATTGGTGTTAAAAATATTAAATACAGTTGCTTCAATGATTTCAAAAACAAACTCTGTTAAAAAATTCTGTATGATTTCAAGTGAAAATAATCTGAACCTGAATACATGGTATTTAAAATACAAAATTCACGATTATGAACTAATGTTGAAAACATGGGTAACATTAAATATACAGCTAATATTTAATTATAGATTAGGAAATTCTTAAAGTGTATCCAAATTTATTAAATATAGTATTGAATACAGTGAATAAGTGAAATATGTGAATAAGTATTGATATTTCCATGTTGCTTTTGAAAATACTAGTGTAAAATTATTCAAATTCATCTTTTCTTTAAAACTGATATTTATTTTTGTTTAATTAATGATACTTGTTAAGATTTTGTTGTTAAAAACTATAATATACGTTTAATTCTTCTGTTAAAATTGATATATCCATGTTGGAGATGAGAAAAAATAGTGTAAAACTAAAAAAAAAAAAAAAAAAAAAAAAAAAAAAAAAAAAAAAAAAGTTTAATTTCGTCTTTTTCCTCTTAAAATTATTATTAAACTAGTGTAAAACTAATAAAATTTGTTTAAATTCGTCTTTTCCCCTCTGAAAAACTAATATTTCTATTATTTTGCTTAATTAATTATACTCATTATGACTTCCAAATTTTAATTTGGAGATGTTGTAGTAACTGTTATAAAACTAGAATGGATAAATAACTTAAATCTCTTCTTTTTTTCTCTCTATGTGATCGTAAACATTTTGTTGTATACCTTTGTAAGTTGTGACGTCAAAATTCTTTGTTATGTTCCCCTACCTGGAATGCATGCATGGAGGGGTTGCAGAAAAAAGTTTTAGTTTAGATATGACGTAATAAGAAATGCTCTGCAGGTTCACATTTGTGTGTTGGGGATTTCTTTAAATTATTCGTTTATGCATTAAAATTCTACTTAATTGGTATATATAAAGTACGATGAAATTTCCAATTAGAGTAAAAGTTAATCAAATTCGTTTAATTCGTCTTTTTTCGTTAAAAAATCATTAGTTTCCTTTGTTAATTGTTCAATTATTGAAATTCTTTGAGGTAACGACTGTTCAAAAACTAAAAAATATGTTTAAATTTCTATTTTAAGTTGTGTATTCTGATTTTATATAAAAAAAAAATAAATAAATAAATAAAAATAAAAAAAATATGAAGAAATCAGTTAAAAATTTAATATTTTCCGTTGTTTTGCTTAATTATTAATGTTCATGAAGGAAATGGTTGTCCAAAACTGGAATGCATGCTTAAATTTCTTTCTATCAAATTGATATTCTGAAGTTTGAGTTGAAAAAATCGTAAGAAATCAGTCTTTTTCTTTAAAACTTGATATTTTCCATTGTTTTTTACTTAATTAACGAAACTCATTAAGATTATAGCTGTTGAAAAAATAGAATGCACGTTTAACTTTCAACTTGTAAGTCGATAAAAATCGTTAGAAATCAGTCTTTTTCCATAAAACTTGATATTTTCCATTGTTTTTTTACTTAATTAACGATACTCATTAAGGCTATAACTGTTGAAAAACTGGGATACATGTTTAACTTTCAACTTTTAAGTCGTTACATTGATCATATAGTTGATAAAAATCGTAAGAAATCAGTCTTTTTCTATAAAACTGGATATTTTCTATTGTTTTTACTTAATTAACGATACTCATTAAGATGTCTATCAAGCAAAATTCAAATATATGTTTAACTTTCTTGTGTTAAATTGATAATCTCATCATGTAGTTGAAGAAATCTAAATAAAATGGCTAAAAACTGAGATTTTAATTGTTTCGCTTAATTAATAATACTCATTAAAATTACGGTTGTTCAAAATTCAAATATAAATTTAATCTTCATCATATAGTATGATTCCGAGTTGAGATGTGATTGATAATATTTTTAATTAGGGAAGGTTGATCACCTCTCTGCTATAATAGAATGTTCCTTTTTTCCACTAGGGGGCGTTCGTGGAGGGGGATGCATGGTGGGAGCAGGAGGGATGGTGGCGGGACGGTGGTGGCGGCGGCGGGACGGTGGTGGCACTGGCGGCAGCACCGGCGGCGGGACGGTTGCTGCGTGCTGCGGCGGGACGGTCCCGCCGTCCCGCCGCCGGCTGAGCCCGTACTGTTATTTTCCTACTACTTATGTTCACTTGTTTCGAGGTGCTGTCGGTTCTGACTTCCTATTCATGGACGATAATGTGCCTTGTCACCGAGCATCACTGGTTGACGATTTTTTTGAAACGGAAAACATCCAGCGCATGTCGGGGCCTGCGAACTCCCTGAATTTAAATCCTATCAAGCATGTATGTGATATGCTCGAGAGACAACTTGCTGCCCTTTCGCACCCACCACGCACCGTTCCAGAACTGAAAAGAGCTCTCAATGAAGCTTGGAACTGTTTGAGCCAACAACTGATTCATAATCTCGTAGCAGGTATGGGAAATCGCTGTGCAGCGTGTCTGGCTGTCAGAGGTGACCGCAAGCCTTATTAAACTGCAGCATCACTATTTTACTTAATGTTTTCTTTCATTTTTCCTTTAAAGTGTGAACCCTTGCTATAATCAGTTTTCTTTCAAACTGTTACTTTGGATAATAAAAATAAATATTAACGTTCTTTTGAATTGTTTCCTTACTTTATAACCGTTTTACTCTCGCATATCACGTTTTACCACATTCCGATTTATATTTCTGTCATTACTTACTTAATTACCAATTATGCTTAAGTTTTGGACACCAGTGTATTAAAACGCAATCGGAACTGCACATATCGGCGGCAAGTCATATCTTACAAGGAAGGTCTCCATTGGGGGCATACTCAGATTTTTTTGAAAAAAAATGCGAATTAAACTACTCATGTAGGTAATAAAGGATCAGTGAAAATTAGCGGCGGAATTATATTATTAGATATGTAAAAAAATAAAATAGTTTGGAATAATTGGCGTGAAAAGCTGAAAGCAAAGCGGGATTTGGCGAGCAGTGCATTTCCTCGCCAAAAGCAGACGATTTTAACGAATCTGAAAATTGATTTTAATTGACTTCACTGTTAAAAATCTGCAGCATTTACTGCAACGTCACTCCACTACTTTTATAGAATATCTCTCTTTTGACCAATGAGAATGCTCCATAGCACGGTGAATTGACCGTGTCATACACTGTTAAAAATCTGCTGCATTTTGTTGCAACGCACTCCACCGCTTGTATATAATATCTCTATTCCAACCAATGAGAAAGCTCCATTTCACGGCCAAGTAACCGTTTTCTATACAAGCAAGGGAGTGCGTTGCAACAAAATGCAGCAGATTTTTAACAGTGTATTTTTCAATTTGGAACAATTTTAATCAATTTAAATTGTGTTTTAAATGATAAAATATATTAATTTCATTTTGTTATAAGTACATATAAACGTATATGACAAAATTACACTTAAAGTAAAGTAAAAATGCAAAACTAAAATTACTTAAACTAAACTTATTTAAATAAATTGAACATAGAAAGCTTTTTCTTTATAAAGTATTCGAAGCGTAAAAGCGTATTTTTCAAAATTTCGTTTTTTCGCCAACCGGAGAAAAATCGTCAAATAAACGAAATTTTTATTATTTTTTTACGGACGCTATAAGGAGGTTCCGCCGAAATTTTTTTTATAAACATATATAACTATATGAAAAGAACATTCTGTAATTTTTTTCAGATTTTTCTGAGTATGCCCGTGTGGAGAGCTTCCTTGTTAGTAGAAAACACATAAAGACTTGATTTATCGGCTGATTCGCTGGTTTACCATTGAGTTTTCCAACTTCCAAACTTTATGTTTTCGTATCTTTGGGTGCAGGAGAAACAAAATGGTGAACCTACAAGTCAATCGTTTAAATCGGGTTTTCAGGCGTTTTCTTCCAAGAAATAACTTGGCTGATCATTTGCATTTGAATATGCAAATCGAGTTTTAACTAATTCTAGAATTTGAGCCGTGAACTCAGACCATTATCTATGCTACCGCCTCCCGGTCTAATATGATCAAACCAGCATGATACAGAATTTTAAACACTACCCAATGACTAATGCTAACTTGTTTTTAAAGACGGAAAATGCTGAGGTTGTACCTGCAATCCTTCATTGCCGGAATTCCTCGTCTTATTTGTGGTTTTAAGAATAACGATGGAATTGTTCAGGAAATAAAGATATACGACATTTTTGAGCTACCTGAAATGGCTAAGGTAAATAACATTTTAGTTGCCATTTTTAGTTATTTTTATATTTATTTCGACAGAAACATTAAACATAAGAAATTTTTAATCAATCTCAGAGAAGAAATAAAACTGAGCTGTTTTCTGCAAGTCAAGTCTGTGTTGTGTTGACTCTAGCTTTGCAGTTCTGGATCGGGTTCAGATTGGATTTTGGTTACTAGAGCTGTTGCAAACTGCACATATTCGTTACTTAATGGTGGTATACACTAAGGTACCAAATACCGAGTCGTTACTTAGAAATGCGCCTAATTAGTCGTTACTGTGTCCACATGCAACCGAACAAAGTGAAACTAACTTCAAACGCTACTTATGTTTATGTAATTCATGAATGCAGCCAGATCGTCTAATACGGTATAAGATGCAAAACTGTGTTCGGTCTCTCACAATATGCGCCAGTTTCAGTTGTTTCCGTATCAATATACAGGGTGGGTCATAAATATCGAAACAATAGGCTATCTCCTTAAATATTGCCTCAAGACCTATACTTCCAATTGCAAAAATTCATAAAAAAGGGTGAAATTTCTGATAAGATAAGTTGCAACTCCATGGGGGGAGGGGGGTCTATTTGAAAAAATACGAAAATTAAATTTTTATACGGCTCCCGTAGAGCAAAATTCCCAATTAGAAAATTATTCCTTATCCATTTCTAAATTGAACAAAAAAAAAAAATTCATCTCCGTATCTGAAAACCTGACAGAGATATTAAAATTCAAAATTCTCCAAAATTCGTGACTTACACCATTTTACCAAGCCCGTAAACAAAAATATTTTCACTCAATTTCATAGGAAATGAGGGGTCGTCCACAAATTATCCGTATTAAATGCCGATTTAAAACCGTGCCTCTTATTTGGACTTAATAAAGCAGCGTATTGATTTAAATCAAAATTTGTTTTCAAAATATGTTGATCGTTAGCACTGGAAGTCTGCATGGATCGAAATATCTACGCTCGGTCCCAAACTGACCCATAGGGAATAAATTTCTGCCCCGCGTAGAAAAATGCTAAAATCAGAATCTGAACCATCCTGGAAAAAAGTTTAAATCATAGCCCGGTTCAGCCGTGAATTTCTACATAGTTTTTTACTTCAGTGTAGTTAAAAATTGTTTGTTTTTACTTCAGTGTAGTTAAAAATTGTTTGTTTTTACTTCAGTATAGTTAAAAATTGTTTGTTTTTACTTCAGTGTAGTTAAAAATTGTTTCGCGGGGAGGAGTTCCGATCAAAAATACTTATTATAGCTTTTCGGTTTTTATATTTATATTTTTTAATATTAAAGAAGCACCAAAGGCTGTGATATATTTATTTTGGCGAATCTCTATTTATATGTAAATGTTTCGCTTATATTTTAATATCGTTAATCCATATCCCGTGCGTTGGAAAATTTGAAAAATGTTATACAGTAAAACCTTTTAAGACGGAATCACATAGGAAAGAAAAAATACTTAATAGACAAATGCCCTTCCTAGGAGGGTTAAATGGAGTTTATTTTTTCTGTCTTATTGTATTTATTTTGCATGGATCAACACATTTTCTGTTTAAGACAGAATTCCGTCATAAGCAGATTTCTTTCTCTGGTTTTATTGTGTTTAATTTTTTAGCATTTAAATATACAATTCTTAAAAAAATAAATTTTAAAGTTTTTTTTTTTTTTTTTTTTTTTTTTTTTTTTTTTTTTTTTTGTAAAATAAAAGCTATTTTAAAATCTATGTGGTTTTCGTAAAAATTTTGATTGAACTAATTTTCACTTATTTCATGCATGTATTAGGTCAGTCAGAGACAGTGATTTTAATACGGATTGTTCGAGATCGATATTAAAAATTTCGTCCAGTGCAGACCTTATTAAAAATTAAGAATTGTTAAGGAAAAAAGTACAACATGTCATTTTTAATTATTTTACAATAGTTAATTACGTTAATTACTTTAGTTAGTTTTCGGGCAAAATTGAAAAATTATTTACTTTTGAAAATATGATTTTTTTAAAAAGTTATATTATTTTTTCAATAAATATTTTTAATAGTTCTAAAATTAAAATTGAAAAACAAAAAACCCGAAACTAAACTAAAATCAGATTTTCATCTTTAATTAAACGGAAAGAAATTGAAATCCGATAAATAATGTTTGGAGTTATAACGATTTTTTAATTATCTCATTTAAACCAGCACTAATCATCTGAAATTTTTATAAATTTTATGATAAATTTTTGGATGTGATTTTCTTAGCAAATTATATGGCTAACCATCACAAAAAAAATAAAAATAATAAAAATTCTATCTCAAAAGATAGCTTTTCTACACGTTTCCTAGAACTGTTAAAGTAACATTGTCTTTTGAATTGCGCGCATTTTAATTTGTGTCTAATCCCTTAAAACATGATAAATTATTCAAACGGCTTTAACTTTGTGAGTTTTAAAGATATGAAGATGCAACTTTTTCTGTGTTATTCAGGACTGGATAAGGAAAGTTTTCCTATTTGGAATTTTTATTCTACGGGGGCCGCATAAAAAGTTAATTTTCATACTTTTTCAAATAGACCCCCCATGGAGTTGCAACTTATCTTATCAAAAATTTTACTTTTTTTATGAATTTTTGCAATTGGAAGTATAGGTCTAAGGGAAATATTTAAGGAGATAGCCTATTGTTTCGATATTTATGACTCACCCTGTATATGTATCATTCTGCTTGTATCAGTTATTCTCAAATCTCAAATTATTTGGATTTCGAATGGACTTGTTAATTCATTTATTTACTTTATTACTAGCTGACCCGCCCGGCGTTGCCCGGGTCCGTGATAACCATGATGCATAAAATAACCCCTATATACTGACACAAAAAATCGAATCTAAAAGCACAAAATCTCGAAAAATCGTTAAAAATTACTTCGAAAATCGCATTAAAAATCGATGAAATTCAAAAATCGTAGCAGACAAAATTTAGTAAATTTGGCTGAAAGTTTGAAACAATTTTCTTTTTATTAATTTCAAAAAATAGTCGCAAAATGCGAAAAAGTACTAAAGATCGCATTAAAACATTTGTAAAAAAAAATCAAAAATCGCTGCACGAATTCCAAATAAGCTTTATTGAAAAGAGAACTAAAATTGCTATGTTAGGTTAAAAGAATGAAATCATGTTCCTTTCACTAATGTGGGAAAATCGCATCGAAACATAAAAAAATCGCTAAAAATCAACGAAAGAATTACATTAAAAAAATCTGTTTAAAAAAAAATGAAAATCAGACTTCGACGTGCAAAACTTCATGTATAGACGTACCTTCCCCCTAACTTTTGTAACTCTACGTGCAGCGGTCTCTTCAGAACAGCGCTGACACAATCACAAACTTGTCTATTTATTATTATAGATGACAAGAAAAGAAATAAAAAGTGGATGCATTTTTCTGAAGCATCAAATGATAAAGCAAAAGGTGATTCATATTTATGCAAAGCGAAAAAATCAGTTAAAGGAGGTTCAACAACAAATTAAAAAAAAAAAAAAAAAAACATTTTTTGGTAAAGTATTTTAGAACTTGTGTATTTAGCAAAAAAGTATTTATCAAAAGTACGGATGTATGCATATTAGTACCATCTGAAAGATTTTTTTCAAAGTCAGCTTACTTAATATCTGAAAGATCCCCCCCCCCCTCCGGGGCCGAAACTAAGAGAGAAGCAGAAGGCGCATGTGCCACGGGCACTAATACGAATAGGTATCAAATGACGATTTTTTTGTCGATTTTTCTCACGTTTATGTTTAACATGGTATAATTAAAATCATCCTGTCTAGGGCATGCCAAAGCATAAAAGAATCTGAGAAAGATATGGCATAAGAAGCCTGTATAAAACGCAGGGATGCCACTTTTCCGCCTTTTGGCGGATTTCCGCTTTTTTTTAATTTATAAGAATTCGCGATTTTCGTTAAGCGATCACGAGATAAAATAACGATTTTCGTCGAACGATCGCGAAATAAAACAGCCTTTTCCATCAAACGATCGCGAAATACAACAGCCATTTTCGTCAAGCGATCGCGAAATACAACATCGATTTTCGTTAAAAGATCGAAAAAAAACGGTTATTTTCATCAAACGGTCACGATATAAAGCAGCAATTTTCTTCAAACGGTCGCGATATAAAGCAGCAATTTTCATCAAACGATCGCGAAACGAAACGGTGGTTTTCTTGAAACGATCGCAATGTGAAACGGCGAATTTTGTCTAACGATCGCTAAATAAAACGGCCATTTTCGTCAAACGATCGCGATATAAAACGGCAATTTTCGTCAAACGATCGCGAAATGAAACTGTGATTTTTGTGAAACGGCGATTTTTGTCAAAGGATCGCGATGTGAAACGATGATTTTTGTCAAACGATCATGATGTGAAACGGCGATTTTTGTCAAACGATCGCGATGTGGAACGATGATTTTCGATCATGATGTAAAACGTCTATTTTCGTCAAACGATCGCTAAATAAAACGGCGATTTTCGTCAAACGATCGCGATATTAAATGGCGATTTTTCTGAAACGATCGCGAAACCAAGCGGTGATTTTTCTGAAACGATCGCAATGTGAAACGACCATTTTTGTCAAAAGATCACGATGTGGAACGGTGACTTTCATCAAACGATCATGATGTGAAACGGCGATTTTCGTCAAACGATCGCTAAATAAAACGGCGATTTTCGCCAAACGTTCATGAAATAAAAGTTATTTTCGTCAAATTAAAAAAAAAACCTGCAAAATTTTGCTATTCACTCGCGGAATAATCATTGAATTTATTGCTGGGTTACTTGAATTGGTTTAAAATGATGTGATACATAAAATTCTTCACTGAACCTGTTGCTGGGTTACCTTAATTGATGTAAAATACTGTGAACTAAAGAAAAATCATTTTAACTCACTCTTATAAATTAAAAGTTTACAATAAAGAAAAGCTGTAAATTTTTATTTAGTTTATTATAAACAATATAATTTTCAAAATTCACACATAAAGTTGTGAAAAATGTCGTAAATTTTACTTTACGCATAATTTCCTCTTTTTTGCTATTTTCTGAGTGGCATCCCTGAAAACGGAATTATTTTCGATTCCGTTTTCAAGATTTTAATGAACCAATATTTGACAAAGCCAATTATTTATTAACGGTCAGTATTACATATTTTATTATTGCTTACTTTAAATATTAAAATAAGTCAGTCATTACAAATTTAGTAAAATTCTTTTTGTAAATATAATTTACGGAGGAGAGAAAGAGAGGGTAACGCCAAAATTCATGTTTGCTCCGGATACAAAAGGGTAGACTCGGCCCTGAGGCCCTCTTCATTAAAACCAAAAATAAAGGAAAAATAATATTTTAAACATAATACAAGGTTATTTAACAAGATGATCGTGTAAGAAATTAAATATATTTTTAAAAAATATTTTTAAATTATTATAGAAATTAAATGTTTATTATACATAATTACTTTTAGTGTAAAATTAGTAAGTAAATCGGCTTGTTAAAATATTTTGTTTGTGAAATTACATTTCATAGTTTTATTGTAAAAATTCGGTAAACTTCCACTCTTCTTAAATGGAGGATATTCCAAATCTGCATTCGAGGCTGTAAACTGTCATGTGGTACCGGTAATTTACCCAAAGAACTTCTAACTGGTAAGAACGTGATCTTCGACAATGACTTAGACTCCCCTTATACCCTGTTCGCACTGAGAAAGTTAAGTCACTTAACTTGAAGTTTTTTGAAACGGTCGTACCCGGAATCAAGATTCTCACTTAAACAAGTTTCTGAAACTTGCTCAAGTGAGCTTGCTCTCCTAACTATGAGTTGAGTGGAAATCTGCCTTCTGAATATTTAATTATTATTTCTGAATTTTAGAATATTTAATTCTGATTAATGAATTTGAGTCCTACAAATAATTATAAACCATTTCAAGTTGTTATTTGTTTACTCCAGTTGCTTAACATGTGTGTTTGTGGGGTGTTTTTGTAATCAAAGGCCAAAAATGGAAAACGTTGAACCTGTTATTTCCTCCCACAAAAGAAATTAATTTTTTAGTTGAAATAATGCAGGATAATTACTGTGTAAATAAAAAAAAGTTAAAAGTTGCAGTTACAAATTTCAGAACTTATGCGCATGCTCAGATGCCAGTTTGGCCAAGTTAAGTCACTTACAATGTTTAGTAAATACGAACAGGTGAAGCCTAACTCCGGGTATCCCGCTTCAAAAAATTTAAATGATTTAAAGTTAAAGTTAAGTGACTCAACTATCCCAATGCGAACAGGGTATTAAAGAAATACAGTAGATCCGTCTGCAGTGACGTAGGCAATTATACCCTGTTCGCACTGGGATAGTTGAGTCACTTAACTTTAAGTCACTTAAATTTTTTGAAGCGGGATACTCGGAATTAGGCTTCACCTGTTCGCACTTGCTAAATATTTTAAGTGACTTAACTTGGCCAAAATGGCATCTGGGCATGCGCATAAGTTCTGAAATTTGTAACTGCAACTCTTAACTGTTTTTTTGTTTACATAGCAATTACCCTGCCATATTTCAATTAAAAATTTATTTTGTCGTCCTCCCAATTTATTTTGCTGGAGGAAATAACAGGTTCAATATTTTCCATTTTTGACCTTTGATTACAAAAAAAAAAAAAAAACCCACAAACGCACGTGTTAAGCAATTGGGGTAAACAAATAACAGTTTGAAATAATTTATAATTGTTTTTAGGACTCAAATCCAGTAATTTAATAATCAGAATTAAATATTCTAAAATTCAGAAATAATAATTAAATATTCAGAAGGCACATTTCCCCTCAACTCATAGTTAAGCGAGTAGTGCTCACTTAAGTGAGTTGCAGAAACTTGCTTAAGCAAGAATCTTGATTCCGGGTACGACCGCTTCAAAAAACTTTAAGTTAAGTAACTTAACTTTCTCAGTGCGAACAGGGTATTAATTTGACCCCAGTCTTCGGGCCGATTATTGTCGAAGGTCACGGTAAGAAGGAAGGCAGCTACTGCTTTCCCCATAACCTGTTTCATTGGGTGGTGAGGATTTACATTGCGTCTAACGGAGCTTTCTCTTCTTGACGCTAGAAGTTTTTGCCTTAAACACGTGATCATGACACATATGGAATATCCTCCATTGCTTTCTGCGATTATTTTTATTGATCTTTATTCATGTAATAAATTCTACAATTTAGACATATTATGTACAATTATGCATCGTATTTTAATTTAGTTGCAATATTTCCTTAAAATTCAGAAACTAATTAACTAGAAGTTTTACGTGCAGATGGCAGCACATATCGGAAGTTTCCGAAGACTCGTGCGGAATATAATTAGATTGGCTATTTATAGTTCTGTATATATGCGATGAAGATGATTGTTAATATTCGGTTTCTGAATAGTACGAAAGTAACGAGTAACGAATACTTCCTAACGGGTAGTGAATTCAAAATTAACGACATCATACGGGTATTCATTTTGTCCTTACTTTTACAGCACTAGTCATCTAAGACAGAATCGTAAATGCGGAATTCAGTGGATAAAAATGACGTCATTTTATATAAAATAAAAAGCGCGTATTTTAAGTTTTAAAACTGGAATGTGTTTTATATTATCTGTATTTATAGATTTTTTTTTCATCGGGGCAACACTAAATTAAAACAGAATTCCTTTTTTTCTAGTTTCTTTCTTTCTTTTTTTCTTCTTTAATTCTAGGGTCTTTGGTCTCCGGACGTATGCTTAAACTTTGGATCTCATTTTCTGAATTTTGTAAAAGAATGTGTTGTAAAAGATGATCCAAAGTAAGTTTAATGTTTAATGTTCTTTTACTTTTAATATATTTTGCTATTATTATTACTCAGAAGATTTTTTTTTCAACATAAATGTTAGGTTTTTAACTTAGCGGAAGCATATTGTTCAAAATTTCTTTGTCAAATCACCTGATGTTCAACTTCCATCTCAACAAAGTAATATGAGTACTAGATGGTCACAAATTATGAGAGCAAAAATAATGTAAATTATGTAAAAAATAATTATCCTTGCACAGCTAATATAGGTTCTGTAATCTAATGAATGTCAGAAAGGCACATGAATTTGTCTTCAATGATAATTATCTTGAACATCAACAAGATGTTCGTAAACAGTCTTAACAAACTAAGAGAGATGATAATAAGCCAAGAGGTGACAGCACAAACAATCACCTCATCAAGTTCACAGATGAAATTGGCCACTCGCACTGGGTGGAGTTTGCTATGTTTCCCACAAGCATTGCGGTATTTAATTGTTTTTTGGTGAATGCTTGTAAGATAAATAGAGAAGCTGATTAGTTATGATTCATCGCGACGTTCTTTGACGTCAGAAATGCTTGTGGTCCATTCTAGGATTAGTTATATCTCGATTCGCATTTTAAAGCGCAATCAGTCTCTTAAGTCATATCTTAGTCGAAAACACATGAAAACCCGATTTTAGCAATTGTCTCGTAGGTTTACCATTGTGTTTTCCTGAACCGAAAGATGTGAAAACATGGAGGATTGGAAGAAGAAAAACATAATGGTAAACCTATGAGTCAACTCCTAAAATCGGGTTTTCAAGGTATTTTCCACCAAGATATGACTTGGCATATCGATTGTGTTTTAATATGCGAATCTAGATTTAACTAATCATAGATTTTCATCTGTGAACTCCATGAGGTGATTGTCTGTGCTGACGCCTCTCAGTCTATAATACTTGAAACAAAAATTTTAAAAAATTTCATACAGGAAACTATGGTAGCAACATACATATTCTGTCAAAAATACAATATATTTTCGATCCCAGAGCTTCTAAATACACCAACATTCTCCGTTTCGTCTACAAACAATATAGCGATAATAATCCTTGTAACAGCCATCAGAGTAAATGAATTAATAGAAGTGATATATGCAGCTTTTGTTTGAAACCAAGAGTAATATCGCGTTCAGATTGTGATAAATAAAAAATCACTTAACTTGCAGTTTTTTTTTCTTTTTTCTTTTTTCTTTTTCAACGGACGACCCGAAATTAGGATTTTTAATATGAGCAAGTTTCTAAAACTTATTTAACTTTCAATTCTCATTCAATTATGAGTTGACAAAAACTGTGTCTTTTGAATTCTTTTTCTTATATTAAACTGTTCTTAAATTTCAAATTTAGTTCTCGAAATAATTAATCAGCTTTTTTCGAATGAACTATTGAATTGTTTTCTTAAAACGCCGCAAAGAATAAAAACAATAACAAACTATATATGGTCAAAAGTTGCAGGTATAAATTTAACACAAGTCTCTTAAAATATTTGGTAATGTGAATAGGTGAACCCTAATTCTGGGTTGTCCAGTTCAAGAAAGTTACGCTAAATGAATAAACGTTCGTAATGTGAATGCAGTATAACATGCTAGTGCAGCCCTAAAACCGATTTTAATTTCTCGCTTTGACCCAGTGAATATTCTTTAATGGAGATATTTAAATTTGAACGACCAACCTTGCGCGTATAACCATTATGGCATATAAGCCACCTCTAACCTCATCTATAACCTAATTTACTTCAACGTATCTTTAAAGTATTATCAATGTACTTTTTCAACAAAAACTGGTTAATTACTATAACTTAACTATACTAGTAGTTCTTGAATTGCCTTTACAAAATGATAATAAACATCAAGAAATAAGAGTAAATTTTGTGTTACGAAACAATAGGGCCGCAAATCACATATTTAATAAAAAATGCAAGATTTGTCACTCCCCGCTTAACTCGGATCTTCGTTCAAAACTTTAAATATAATGAAAATATCGTTACTCGATATTTTCAACAGACTTTGTTTTGTGTGAAATATGACGGCATCACTGAAAGATGTTATTGTGCGATGCATTTCAGAAAGTTTACGATACATATTTTAAATGTATCGATGCAAATATTCCATCCAAGCCAAGACAGAAATATGTTTGCAGTAGAGGTTGTCACCGGTCAGCTAGAAGCTAGGGTGAAGTTTTCTATTTCATGCTATTATTTCCGGTATCTATCTAGATTAAAATACCCATTTTGGTGAAAATTGTATAAAATAGTTTTATTTAACAGAGCAGTCTTTTACAGTTCCAAATCTGTTTACATTTTATTTCTAATATTACTAGAAGAAGAGATATGGCTTTAATAAGAAGTAATGAGTCAGATTAGGAGAAAGGAAGGGAGATTCGGAAGGCCAAAAGAAATGTAAAAATGTTTCTATGTATGATTTTCTTATACTTATTTCACATAAAAACCCCAACTTTAATTGATGCTTCTACAATTATTTTATTTAAAAAAAACACTATAGATAAGAAATTTTTTAATTCCATTTAGTTTAAATTGCAAACATCTTTGAGAAAAATTTTGAAAACTATAATGACAATTTTAACTAAATTAATAAGAGTAGTAATAAGGTAATCTAGTGACTCATGTCTGCCGGAAGTGAAGTGGTGCATAAGCCAAAAATTAATACCACTAGTGGTTCACTTGCAGTTTTAACATTGTGTTTTTCTGCTCCCAGTTTTAAATGTTTTCATACCTTTGTTTGTAATACAAGAACAATGATAAACCTACGAGTGAACCACTAGTGGTATTAATTTTTGGCTTATGCACCACTTCACTTCCGACAGACATGGATCATTAGATTACCCTATTTCTACTCTTCCATAAAATAAAGGTTTTTTTTTCTTTCTTGTGCTTGATGACATAGGTCTTTATGTTGTCGGCTCTTGGACTATAACATTTTATCATGCTGAAAATTACAATAGTTGATCTTCCAATTTGATTTTTATCATTATTTTCTTTTCAGAGTTGTTTACAAGTTTTATTGGGCGCCTGGAACACCAACTGTCAAGTGCGAAGAACTAAGTGCAGAATACCAATTCTTACCAGAATGGTACATAAAAGAAATGTCTACACTTTAATTTTAAAATTTAGTTTTTCTTTTTAATGCATCTATTACTTGCTTTGGCTACTTAATGCACTAATAATTATGTTTGTAAAATCTTGTAACAGCCAATATGCACCTTTAATTATTATAAATACACAAATAAACTTGAATAAGTGAAGCAAAATTGTATCTCATGTGAATACCTTTTATGCAGTTTCACAACTGAATTGTAACAGTCACATTTATACAAGGAGTTTCTAAAATGTCGAAACGACTTTAATCTTTTACTTGTTGGAAATCAATAGGCAATGAAAATTACAAAAATGTTAAAATAAAATAGAGAATAAGATTATATTGATGAAATAATTCTTTTCAAAAAGTTATAACATTGAAAACTTATATAAGAGCGTTTTTTTTTTTTTTTTTTTTTTTTTTTTTTTTTTTTTTTTTGAAAAAAAAAAAAAAAAAGACAATTTTTACTTCTATACTTATTTTTCACTCATTTCCAGTGTTATTGCTTTTAACATATTTTTTATAGTATAATAAGTTTCATAATATACACAAAAATATATGACTTGCACATTAGGGCTAATATACTGGGAGCTCCATTTAAGGTGAAATCCTACCACCTATAAAAATAAAGGAAAATTATTCACTCCACTCACATACACACATACATATATGCGAAAACATGTGCACAACACATACAATTTTTTTAAATCTATTTATTTCTTTTTTAACTATTTGAAAAATAGTTGTTCTCGGTAGAGAATTGAGAAATCTGGAGTATATCTGAATCTTTTCATTGGTTGAATTCCGCAACTTACCTTATTTTATTCTTTTTCTGATTAGTTCATGTTTAATGTCCAAAAATGGAATATTTCTGTTGCCAAAATGACAAAAAAGTAATAAAAACTGAAAAAAAAAATTCAAAAATAAATTGTGGTAAAAATTTCAAACAATTTTCATTTAAAAATGTATTTTTTCCCTACGCAACAGTGTCAAAATTTAAATATGCGATGTTTAGAAGTTTAAAAATTTGCAGTTCCGAAAAATGTAAAACTGAAATTTCATTTAAAATATGTTTAGATGGATCCAGGAATATTAATGTTTAATCCATGTCGTACGTAATATGAGGCGGTCAGAAATCAAACTGATTAACTCCATTAAATAAAAATGCACATTTTAAACTGTTAAAACTGTATACCTACAAACTACTGTTTTTTTTTTTTTTTTTTTTTTTTTTTTTTTTTATCATTGGTCTAGGAATATTAATGTTTAAGCATGTCGTACGTAATATAGGACTCGTTATGATCATCATAAAAATGAAGTTTATTATTATTACTAATTTAAATATAGAATTTATTTATAAGTCTTTAAAATTTTAGTCATTGAAAATATCATTTTCCAAATACTCGTTGTAATTTGTTAAATTGCAATTTATTATTATGTTGTGATTGTTGTTTATATAACCTGCTCAAGTCACGGTATTTTCTATTACAGTAAGACTTAAATTACTCAATACAATAAATTTTTGCTTTGTTCTATCTTTGCAAGAAAAAAGTATTGGATTCGTGAAAATTTTCTAATTCCGATTTTCGATAGATTTACACGTTTTAGGGGTCAGAGATTCCCCAAAACATGTTTTTACAAAAACTAAAAAATAATAATAATAATAATAATAATAAAATAAAAATGGCGCATGTAGTATTTGTCGAGAATTAAATAAAATTCATGCACTCGTGGCATCATAATTCACTTTTAAATTTTAACAGAATAATAAAGCTATTGTAATTTTTGACTCGTGCTATAGTCAGTGTATACATCAGGACACAAAATATTGCCATTATCAGTATATTTTTACGCGTGAAAGTTTCTTTATGGTACTTCATTGTAAAATTTGGGAATTTTTTTTAATTCATTGTTTGAAAAACAATTTTAAAATATTTTTGATGAGGGATTTTAAAATATACAATTTTTAAAAAACTTTTGAAATTTTAATTTAGTACGCAGTTACATTTTTATTTTCAAAATTTACTTTTAGTTGAACATTGAAACACATTGATTTCAACATTTAAACAATGTTTTTTTTAAGTAAACAAATTTTTGAAAAAATATACTGTACCTTTAAAGCACCGAACGGATAGGGTTTTACCTGTTGCGAACTCGAAAATTGCATGTAAAGGCAGCCGAACGTTATTCCGAAGACTCAAATTAGTTCTATTCTGCAAATAATTACTTTTTTTTAATCACATTCCTATGTCAATACTGAATTTCTTAACTCCTTGTTTCTTGTTGCCTTCGATTTGGCTCGCCCGCCGATCCAGTAAGCTCATTCTGTGAAACCTGTAAATATACTTTTGTAGCAATGAAAGCATTGCTGCAGTGAAGACACGGGTGATAATGTAAAGTTTATGAGAGCGTTCTTTTCAAATATCTCGCTCAAATTTTAATATTTTTACAAGATGTTTTTTCTTTCATAGGATAGTTGAGGATAATCCACAACCGGCCTAGTTTTTACTTTTTCAATTTTGGTTTCAGATTTTTAAAACAAATTACTTTAAATTTCAAAACCGGTTTTAAAATTGAAACTATCATAATGTAAAAAATATACAGGGTGATTCAAAAAACGTGGACAAACTGATATGAAAAATCAGGCATACGACAAGGATAAAAAATCACATTGGAACATAAGGCCGCAAACTACTTATTGAGTCACAAATACAGGGTGTTTCATTCTAACTCAATTTAGGTTGACGGTTATAAATTTCATAAAACTAATGTATATTATAATAAAATATTTAGCAGACATTCTCACCTTTGTTTTAAATCTGATGACACTAAACAAAAGTGGCAGAAATTTGCATTACGCGCACCAGCAATATGCACTTGGCACCTCACATTTCGGACTGTGATAATCAGTTTATACGGTTTCATCGATTGCTTGAGCAATATGTTTTTACAGATCTTTTTGTAAAGTTATCACATTTCACACAAAATAAGGTAGATATTGTTGCATTTTCACTACAATATTTTTATTTTTCTGGAAATTATCACTTTCAAACCAGGTGAAGCTAGAATGAGACACCCTGTATTTGTGACTCAATGAGAAGTTTGCGACCCTATGTTCCTATGTGATTTTTTATCCTTGTACACTGTAAAAAAAAATCTGCAAAGGTACTAAACTTTTTCTTGGAAACTGGGAT
Organism: Maratus speculifer; assembly: GCA_964019185.1. Lineage (NCBI taxonomy): Eukaryota > Metazoa > Arthropoda > Arachnida > Araneae > Salticidae > Maratus > Maratus speculifer. The sequence continues at coordinate 440,928,605 of OZ025289.1, read as the reverse complement.
TCCAAGAACTTTTCCTGTAACGGTAACAGCAAAAATTCAAGTTTCAGAATCGATTACATGAATATTTCCTGTTATCGTCACATGAAAAGTTCTTGGAATCCCAGTTTCCTAGAAAAAGTTGAGTACCTTTGCAGATTTTTTTTTACAGTGTATACTTGATTTGTCTTATCATTTTGTCCACGTTATTTTGAATCACTCTGTATAAGCAAAATCGAAAAGGTAAAAATTAGGCCGGTTGTAGACCGCTTACAGCTATCCTATGTTAAAAAAAAAAAAAAGAAAGAAGAAAAAATCTTGTAAAAATATTAAAATTTGAGCGAGATATTTGAAAAGAACGCTGCCATAGACTTTACATTATTATCCAGGTCTTTTTCAGTGACTATTGTGGGGCCTTAATGTATTGCAGTTTATCGACACTTGATGGGTAACATTTAATAGAGCTGAGCTTCTTTATCCTTTTTTAAACTATTTGGAAAGAGGTTAATGCTCTCTATCCCTAGTAGACCTAATGGTATTCTCATTTTATTTATTTATTTGTTGTCAACAAAAATATACAGGAAAATTAAAAATGTGCGATGTTCAGAAGAATATGAATATGTGTCAGATTTCTTTGTTTTTCACTATATACAGGGTGTTTCGCTACCAGACCGACAAACTTTGAGGGGTGATAGTAGATATGAAGACAAACATTATTAAATAGGAAACCATGGGGCGCAAACGTCTTCCGTAGGAGCTAAAGACCATTAAAGTTTAAAGTCCAAAACTTTAAACGATTATAAAAAACGAAAAAAAGGGTGAATTCGTTTGCAGTTTTCGCTAAAATAATTCTTTATATCACGATTTGTTTGTAAAAATTTTTTAAAGGTTACGTTCAAAAATTGTCGATAGAGGGCGCTTTAGACTTTAGAGTAACAAACAACTACTTTTTACCCTTATTTTGTGCACGGGGTTGAAGTTATTCTAAAGTTTAGACCTTAACTTAAATTTTAAGCCCAACATCGGAAACATTGGGATTGGGTAACTAGTGAAAATTGAACTGTGAACAGAGGAGGGGGATTTTGAACGCTCATAAACATTTGACAAACTGATCGAATTTGTTGCGGTTTGCGTGTAGGTCATTCCCTTGGTAATTATTTTATTCAAAATGACGTACAGCATTGGTGTCCCCATTTTTTGATAGAGGGCGCTTCCAACACATCTCCGAATTTTCAATGGCATTACTCCTGTATGTTTTACTACCAGACCAAGATACTTCCAGGAAATGTTAGGGATGGAAAGACGACTCGGGATCATATAATAATGTAACGTCGAAAATGCCTTTTTAACGAGTTAGGTTTATAAGCAGAGAAAAAAGCAACTTGATAATTCTACAACACGTTCTGTCGGAACTTCTGGTATAAGCACATGTTCCTCTTTCGTTGCGCCACTCTATAGCACGATGCGGCTCCTCCACATTTTACCAATGATGTTCGCAGACACCCCAACGTAACATATGGACAGCGGTGGATAGGTAGTGGTGGCCCGGTTTGTTGGCCTGCCAGGTCGTCACACCTACTTCATTATATCAATTACTTTTTGTTACCTGCCGTTTTTTTATTAGTGTATAATTGTTCTGTATTTTTTTTTTTTATAAACATTGCTGGGTGGGGCTAGTTGAGCTCAAACCAATTAATAGACTCCCCCACCTGGCTCAATCTGAATCTGTATGGACTTCTTCTGCTGGGGTCAAATGAAAAGTTGAATGTATGAAACTCCCGTACCGTGAGTGGAAGACCTCTCAGCTCGAATTTCTGTAGCTGCCAGAAAGCTATCCGAGACGCCAGGAATCTTTCAAAGCGTGAGGAATTACATGCATCTCTGCTGTCAAGCATGCCCGACTACTTCTGATCGTAATTTCGGACACCTTTTGTAGTAAAACCCTTAACTAAATTGTTTTCTGCCACATTAACTTGTTGCTATTTCACTACCTGTTTCTGTTGCTTTTTTCCCTGCTTCTTTTAACCACAACTCGCTAAAAAGGCATTTTCAACGTTATATTCCTATGTGATTCCGACGCGCTTTGCATCCCTAACACTTTCTGTAAGTATGTTGGCCTGGTATTAAAACACCCAGAAGTAATGCCATTGAAATGTCGGAGATGTGTCGGAAGCGCCCTCTATCAAAAAATGGAGACTCAAGAGCTGTTAGTGATTTTGAATAAAATAATTACCAAGGGAATAACCTACACGCAAACTGCAACAAAATCGATCAGTTTGAATAATGTTTATGAGTGTTTACAAATCCCCCCTCTGTTCACAGTTCAATTTTCGCTAGTTACCCGATCCCAATGTGTCCGATTTTGGGGTTAAAATTTAAGTTAAGGTCTAAACTTTCAAATAATTTCAACCCCATGCACGAAATAACGGTAAAAAGTAGTTGTTCGTTACTCTAAAGTCTAAAGCGCCCTCTATCGACAATTTTTGAACGTAACTTTTAAAAATTTTCTACAAACAAATCGTGATTTAAAGAATAATTTTAGCGAAAACCGCAAACGAATCCACCCTTTTTTCAGTTTTATATAATCGTTTGAAGTTTTGGACCTTAAACTTTAATGGCCCCTGGCTCCTACGGAAGAAATTTGCGCCCCTTAGTTTCCCACTTAATAATGTTTGTCTTCATGTCTACTATCACCCCTCAAAGTTTGTCGGTCTAGTAGCGAAACACCCTGTATATCAGTAAAACATTATATTAAATGTAATATTAGATGTATCTAAACAGCGCAGTCTTGTGCAACGTACATTTAAAAATTTCATTAAAAAAAAAAAATAAAAAAAAAAAACTACTGGGCAGAAATATTAAGATTTAAAAAATTAGTACTGATTTTAAAATATACAATTTTCTTTAAAAAAATTACTATTAAATATGCAGTTAAATTTATACACTATATTGCCATTGATTATGGGACACTTGGGATTTTAGACATTTTACTAAATATCTAGAAAAATACATGAGGAATCATCTCGAAACTTTTAGTGTATAAATATAATAGTATACGTCATACATCTCCGTGAAGATTTTTTACCGAAACGCCATAGTGGACCGTCAACAAATTAAAAAAGAATGAATATCTTTTGAATAACCCTGTCAAAACTAATGTAGCAAAAGCGCTCAAACTCTAGATTATGATTGAATGCCTTATTGTAATGCACTGTGTTCATTTTTATGCAAATAGCATGCACACTCGCAGAGTAATTAAGGTTTTTATAAAAATGGTCCCAAATTTGTCCAAGTTTTTCCATTATAATTTTCAGAGTTCTTAATATAAAATAATATTTTTTTCAGAAAATATGATAAACAACATTGCACACAGTACCCTGTAATCAGAATTAAAAAATAATAAAAATTGTATGAAAAATGAATAGGATTACTATATAATTTTTTACTGCGCATGCGTCAAAGATATCAAAATTTCATTTGTATATTATGTTAGCTAAATATATAGAGCAACTTTTGTAAAAGTCTCAAAATCATAGCTTGAAAATTCTGAAAGTAATCGTCTATAGAAAAAGGAAAAAATCCGTTGTTTCCACAATGAAGCAAAAAAATGAGGGATTTTATCCAAATGCAGTAGTACATCCCATATTGTGTGTTCTATATTGACACTAATCAATGAATATATGGATACAACCCCTCTTGTTTTTGCTTCATTTTGAGAATAACGGATTTTCGACTTATTCAATTGACGATTATTGTCAGAATTTTCAAGTTATGATTTTGTGACTTTCACAAAAGTTGCTCTATACATTTAGCTAACATAATATGCAAATGAAACTTTGATATCGTTGACGCATGCGCAGTAAAAAATTATTTAGTAAACCAACTCATTTTTTATACAATTTTCATTATTTTTTAATTCTGATTACAGGGTACTGTGTGCAATGTTGTTTGTCATATTTTCTGAAAAAAATAATATTTTATATTATGAACTCTGAAAATTATAAGGAAAAAACTTGGAAAAATTTGGGATCATTTTTATAAAAACCTTAATTACTCTGCGAGTATGCATGCTATTTGCATAAAAATGAACAAGGTTTATTACAATAAGGCATTCAATCACAGTCAAGAGTTTGAGCGCTTTTGCTACATTAGTTTTGACAGGGTTATTCAAAAGATATTCATTCTTTTTTAATTTGTTGACGGTCCCCTTTGGAGTTTCGGGAAAAAATCTTCACGGAGATGTATGACTTATACTATTATATTTATACACTAAGAGATTCGAGATGATTCATCATGTATTTTTCTAGATATTTAGTAAGATGTCTAAAATCGCAAGTGTCCCATAATCAATGGCAATATAGTGTATATTCAAACTTAACTTTTAGTTGAACATTGATATACAGTGATTTCAGCATTTGAACGATATTTTTAAAAGTAAACTGAATTTTTGAAATGATAAACTGTCCCCTTAAAGTCTCGAACGGGTTAGGTTCTACCTATTAAGAACTCGAAAATTGCATTTGAAGAAAACTAAATCTTATTTTGAAGACTCGAATCAATTCTAATCTGAAAATGGTGATTTTCTTTGAACCACACTCTTAGTCAATACTGGATTTCTTAATCTCTTGTTGCTCTTGTTTAATTTCTTGGGTTTGACTCTCCGCGGCGAGTCAAATCCAAGTGATCAAGTTCTCTCATTCTGTGAAACATGTAAAAGTACTTTTCTAGCAATGAGAGTACCGTTGCAGTGAACGTAAGTTTATGTATTTCACAGCAGTTCACCGACATTTAAAGGGTAACATTTAATAAAGTTTCTTTATCTTTTCTTAACATTTGAAAAATAGTTGTTGTTCTCGGTCGAGAGAGGACCTAGTGGTATTCGCATTTTATTTATTTATTTTTTTTTTTTTTTTTTTTTTTTTTTTTGGTCAGCAGAAAGATACAGTAATCTACTACTTTTCTTTGACTTTCAACAGAAATGGAATATTTCTGTTGCCACTATGACAAAAAAAAGTATTAAAAACTTCAAAAAAATTAATAACTTAAAAACAAATTGAGATATCCTTTCCCGCCTTTTCATTTCAGTCATGCCACTGCTTTCATAGTAAAAGCACATCTTCTTTGCTCCTGACGAAGAAAAACTCACTTCTTTCGAAAGGCCTAGCATATTTTAGTATATTTTATGAGGTTTTTAAGGAGTTTTTATCAGATCGATTAATGAACATCAGTTTCAGCTTAATTTATATATATATATATATATATATATATATATATATATATATATATATATATATATATTTGTGCTTTATTTATGTTGTACAATTTATTTATTTAAGACGCGTTACTTTTGAATGGAGTATTAGACAGAATTAAACACTACTAAGAATGTATTTATTAAAAATACAACACTTTGCTCAATGGTGCACAAAACAAGAAAAAATGCAAAAATTATGCAATGTTTAAAAATGAATTACATTTTTTTAAAAATGGAGGTAGAGTGAGGATAAATAGATGCCACTGTTATTAATTATTTGATTATAATTTCTGTTCTTGTGCTTTTGTTATTAATATTAAATTTTAGCAGTTTTTTGTAAATTAGATAAATAAATGTAACACTAATTATTTTTTAATTAATTTAGTTCAATTATTTGGAATTTAAAGTAAAATCACAGAAATTTTTGCATATACTACAGTGATAACTCAGTTTTCCTTGATAATCCCGTCCGAAAACCACCGGTGAGATCCGAAACTGACAAAAATCAAGGCAGTCATTTCCATATGAATCTATGTAAATCATATTATTCTTTCTAAGCATTCTAAAATACGCTCCAAAATCACATTTTATAGAGTTTAAGTAAAGAGTTTACTTCTTAAAAGAATAAAAATTTATTATCGCGTTTTCGGCATATGGGATCAACACACTATATCTACACTGGTGTCCAAAATTTAAGCATAATTGGTAATTAAGTAATTATTTTTAAGTAATGAAAGAAATGTGAATCGGAATGTGCTGAAACTCCAGGTGTGTAAACAAAATAGTACGCGTCACATATTTTCGCGAAGAGTTTTCCCCAAAATCGAACAGGGGACCGTCAACAAATTGAAAAAGAACGAAGATCTTTTGGATAACCGTGTCAAAATTAATGTAGCAAAAGCATTCAAACTGCACATTATGATTAATTGGCTTATTGTAATGTACTGTGTTAATTTTTACAAGGATAGCATGTATACTCGTAGAGAAATTAAGGTTTTTTATAAAAAGTCCTAAGTTTTTTGCTTATAATTTGCAGAGTTCTTAATATAAAATAGTGTTCTTTTTTGAAAAAATGACAAACATCATTGTACACAATATCCTGTCATCAGAATTAAAAAATAATAAAAATTGTATGACAAATGAGCAGGTTTACTAAATAATTTTTTACTGCGCATGCGTGAACGCTATTAAAATTTCATTCGCATATTATGTTAGTTAAATGTATAGAGCAACTTTTGTGAAAGTCTCAAAAACATAGCTTAAAAATTCTGAAAATTATCGTTGATAGAATGAGATCAAAATCCTTTATTCCTTAATTGAAGCAAAAAGATGAGGGGCTGTATCCATATTCCATTGTTTAGTGCCTACACAATATTGCACGTAGAACTATATTTAGGTAAAACCCCTGATTTTTTTGCTTCCTTTAGGAATAACGGATTTTGAGTTGATTCTATAGGCTCCCATTTTCAGAATTTTCAAGCTATGTTTTTGAAACTTTTACAGAAGTTGCTCTATATATTTAGCTAACACAATATGCAAATGACATTTTGATATCGTTGATGCATGCGCAATGAAAAATTATTTACTAAACATACTCATTTTTCATACAATTTTTATTATTTTTAAATTCTGATGACAGGGTATTGTGTACAATGATGTTTGTCATATTTTCAGAAAAGAACATTATTTTATAATAAGAACTCTGCAAATTATAAGCAAAAAACTTAGGACTGTTTTTATAAAAACCTTAATTTCTCTACGAGTATACATGCTATCCTTGTAAAAATTTACACAGTACAGTACAATAAGCCAATTAATCATAATGTGCAGTTTGAACGCTTTTGCTACATTAGTTTTGACAGGGTTATCCAAAAGATCTTCGTTCTTTTTCAATTTGTTGACAGTCTCCTGTTCGAATTCGGGGAAAACTCTTTGCGAAAATATGTGACGCGTACTATTTTGTTTACACACCTGGAGTTTCAGCACATTCCGATTCATATTTCTTTCATTACTTAAAAATAATTACTTAATTACCAATTATGCTTAAATTTTGGACACCAGTGTAGGTAACTTCCCTATTTCGTTGTTTGGCAGTAGGACTAGTTTCAGAGTCAGAAGACCTAAAAAGCTGACCAAAGTGGTCTGTTTGTGCCCACCTTTCAGATTTGTTTAAAATGAGAGAAGACATTATCATTTAACAAGCTACAGACACAAAGCTTGCAATACCTTTGTCTGGGTGAAAATCTTTCTCCGAAGAAAACCCATGTACCTTATTCCACATTTTATAGAATTTAAGTATAGCGTTTAGTACTTAAAATAATAAAAAAATAATATTTTGTTTTCGGCATATAGGATCAAGGCACTATATCTAGGTCAGTTCCCTTTTTGGTCCTTTGGCAATAGGACTAGCTTCAGAGTCAGAGGACCTAAAAAGCTGTCCAAAGTGGTTTGTTTGTGCAGCGTCTTTCAGATTTTCTTAAAATGGGACAAGACATTATCATTTAAACAATTTGCAGATACAATGATTGCAACAGCCTTGCCTGAGTGAAAATCTTTCTCTAAAAAACGCATGACCCTTATTCCACACGGAGAAGATGTTCTTAATCTCTGAAGAAGGCATATTTTCCCTTATCTCTTCCTCCTCATCTAAAGCAACAGCTTCATCTTTCATTTGATACATTTCTAACAGAATGTTTTGCAGCTCTTCATAGATAAGTTTTTTACTGTGTTTATTCACCAATACTACTGCATCCTTTACCACTCACCTCCAAACACATGGACTTCCCATAATCAACTGACAGCACCACATGTCTAGGATCATCAGAGAAAGAAAGGTGAACTGTTTCTAAATCTCTCTCATGCAAACACCACGGCTATAATTTCTTCCAGGCAGAGATTCATGTCACTCACTGCCAAAGCTTATCTATGAGGCTAATATACCTGAGAATGTTAAAATATTTTTTTCCAGAACTCTCTTAAGGACAATTCGTAGTTGATGTTACCTGGACATACCTTTCAAACATTGCTTTTCTGCACAGTTTTGTGAAATTTGAAATGACATTCTGTTCAATGGGCTGAATGAGTGATATATTATTAGGGAACAAGAACTTTGCTGTGATAAAATTGATTTCCTCCAACAAAGTTTCTTTTGATTCTGGAGGGTATGCATGCAGGGATTTTGTTCATTAACAAGAGGCATTTATGGACAATGGATTATCCATATAGTATACGAATGGAGGTACTTTTTCATGCTCAGTTCAAACACTTCATTCATGCAATCATAAAAAATTAGCCTTTGATCCATGTTTTCTAATTTCCCCCCTACTTTACGCACAATTTATTTTTAATCATGTTATTTTTTCTAAAACCTCTAAAAGTTTCTGAATACTACATAAGTAAAAGCTTCACTTTATGATTACCACTTGAATTACTACACAACAAGAGAGTTAGCCTATCTTTCATGGGCTTATGTCCTGGCAATGCCTTTTCTTCCCGTGTAATGAATGTCCTCTTTGGTATTTTTTTACAAAAAAGGCTAATTTCATCACACTCAAAGATTTGTTGGTGGATGAATCCTCCAGCCTCTATATAATTTTTTAATTCTGTTACACATTTTTCTGCCTGAACTCGCACCTTCGACATGTCTAGTAACATGGTGTATACCATGGTTATAGGTCAAATACTTTTTAAGGTGCTTCATGTTGAAATTGTTCAAAGAAATTTAAATAACTTTAGTTTTGTTTGCTTTAGTTTGTTTTAACTATAATTTTTGTCATAATATACTTATAATGAAAATTAACTATGAAATTTTATGTGTTAAAATAAAATTTAAATTAATTAAAATTGTTGCAATCACAAAATTAAGTTCAATTCAATTGAGCACTGCCTATTCAACTTTGTTGCTATGGAAACAAAGCTTCTCCGATATTGAAATGCATTAGTGCAACATTCTTCACATGGCCTTTATTTTGTCATATGCTTAAATATATGAAAATACATTCTTCAATATGAAAACATTTTTATATATGAAATTATTTAAAAAATGATAAAATTAAATAACTGCAACAAAAACAACATAAATATATACCAAGCTCTTTCATCGTTCAAATTTAAATTCATTAAATACTATTTACATTCTAAAAATTATTTGACAAACAATTTTCAGGTGCATTAAAATCGTTTGCTTTTGGCGAGGAAAAGTGCTGCTCGCCAAGTCGTGTTATGCTTTCGTCTTTTTACGCCAAATATTTGAAAATACTTTATTTTTTTACAAAGTTTCTAATGTGATTCCGCCACTAAATTTCATTGATCCTTTAATGCATACATGAGTAGTTTAATTCGTATTTTTTTCAAAATATTCTGAGTATGCCCACTATGGAGACCTTCCTTGTTAGTCAAATGGTTGAGCATTTGCAATCAATAAAAAATGCACAAAAATACATTTAAAAAAAAAAAAAAAAAAAAAATTGAGCCTAGATGAACTAATTTGCCTAGATGCGTCACATGGAGTGATGACCACATAACGAGAAACAATGTACACTGAGCAGGAGAATGCATTGATCACCCTCTTTGTCCACTAAACATGCAGTGAGACCACGTTGGTATGCCCAAAATCAAAGGTAATTAGCAAAAACTGAGACAAATTTTTGACGGAAAAAATCAGTAAAAACTGGAATTGACAATGACCAAAGTCAACAAAAATCGAGGTATTACTGTATATTTATATATATACACACGCACAGACGAGAAAAATATGAAAACTATTTTATGACAAAGGTTCAAAGTAACATATTGGTCACTTAAATGATTGCTTTTGTAAATTAGTAGTAGAATAAATGTAGATTAATAACATTAAGTAAAGAAAAAACTTTTTAGAAAATAAATCAGAGCCACATAGTAGTCATAATTTTACTTATTGGACAACTGTTTTAAAAATGTATTTAAAAAAATCTAAAAATATTTCAATACAGATTACAGTCAGTCATATAATTTTACAAAAATGAAAAAAAAGAATACACATAAAACTATATGATAGTCAGATTCCGTATATACCATTCAGGTAATATCTGAAATTCTGTAGGAGCATGCAGTTCTTCACATGTGATATCTAATCCAGGTTTCCAATAAAATTTATACACCACACTGAAAAAAAATAAAAATATGTAAGAAGTAATGCCTTAATTCCTTGACCACATTTTCATAAGCAGTGAATAGCCTCCCAAATCCCAATACCAGGATTTGCAGAAAAGCTGAGACAATTCAGAGTGATGTGCAGAAGATATCCAAAAAAGCAAAGAAAAAAATGATGATAACAATGACTTTCTTCTTATGCACAGCAAAACAGAAATTACATACATTACTGTCAAAACTCATTTCAATTATATACATGTCATATGTAGGTGCATATGATTTTTAAATAAAATTTTTACAGAACTTCATGAGTCATAATTTTCAAATAAAAATTATGACTTTAGCCATTTAGGTGGACAATACTTTTGCTTAGGTTTTTAATTTTAGTACAACTTCCTGATTTACAACTGTTATAAATCTTAAATAGAATAAAATTTATAACAAATTTTATGAATTAAGTTTTTGTAAAGTCTCATAAGTGATAGAGTAACACAACATCACCAAATTTCATGAAATCTTGCAAGTCAGCAAACTATAAAACCTTTCTTTTTTTTTTTTTTTTTTTTTTTCTTTTTTTTTGTGTTGTTATTGTTTTTAAACTATATTATGGACCTAGAATAAAACTCAATGCATGAATTTTGCCACAAATATAGCCAGTAAGAGTGTTCATAATATTATTTTATTAAAAGAGGTTAGTAACAAGTTATTGTTAAGTAAATTGTGAAATAGTCAATGTTTTTCTTATTCTTTGTGTTTTATTTACTAATTGGAATGGTGTAATTCTGCTATTTAGGGATCTAGAATAAAATTTCATGCATGAAATTTGCTACACATGTAACACTCTACAAGATTACTTATAACTTTTGTTCACAAGAATTGGCTGATAAATAATTATTTCTAAGAAAAATGTGAAAAAACTGAGAGCCTGTTTCTTTCAATTTTATTCTAACTTTGGAGCAGTGTAGATCCATTATTTGTAGGTGTAGAAAAAAACTCTATGTTCTACAAGTTGTATAATAGCAAAAAATGCTTTTGCAAAAATGTACTGGCAAGAAGTTATTAAGAACTACACACAATATAATATTTAGCTAACTTTTCCCTTATTTTAATCAAACTTTGGAGCAGTGTAGCCAGGATGTAGTGGAGGGTATACAGGGTATACATATGACGCATACCTTCTGCATTTAAAAAAAAAGCTCTATATACTCTGGCTGTTTCTCAAATAAAGCATCAGCATGTACCCTATTTATAAAAGTTCATAATGACAGCGTAGACCTTCTACCTATACTGTATACTCTCTGCTTTTTTTACAACTAAAATACTGAGTGTAACTCCATTAATTGTGAACTTAAAAAGCCTTTATGGATGAAATTCGTTGCAAATTATATCTTTTATTAGTTATTACTAGCTTTTTTCTAAAATGAAATGATAAGGTATTATTAACCCATAACCACCGAGCATAAGGACAAAATTATATATTTTTTTTCTGTTTAATTTATTTTAAATGTAAAAAATGTTTTTTTTTTTTTTTTTTTTTTTTTTTTTTTTTTTTTTTTTTTTAACATGACATAAAATTTTTATTATGTATACTGTTGCCTTAAGAGTATTAATCATTCCAAAATGTTTTAAAACTTCATTATATTTGTAGAACTAAATTCATTTAAATAATTCTTCTTTTGCAGTGAAACACATATATCAGTTTGCGATGGTCAGAAGATTAAAAGGGAAATTTTGCACTAGTGTAGGCCTGTAAAGATGCTTTATTTATTACAAACAACCATAATAAAAGCTTTGTTGTTTTCAAAATCACTACAGTAGATTTTTGATTAACCAGGATAATTAAAAAATGCCTCTTCCTGGATAAGCGAATATCCTCGATAATCAAATTTGTGCAAATTTTGGAAAAGGGTTAGAAAATATCAAATTATTACACAATAGAAGTTTAATAATTTAATTAGTACAAAAGAAAGATAATTAACATAAATTTTTATGTTACTTAGAATTATAATTAGTACAATACATGTAAAATATAGAATAATTGTTTACCTCATTGTTTTGTGAAGAATTAAATGACAGAAGTCTGTTTTCTTTTCTATTTTACTTTACAATGAATTTTACTATATAAATTTCTCAACATAATTTTTTTCTCAGTTGAAAGAAGAATTTTGAATAGGTTAAAATTTGCAAATAAGAATAAATTTGTAAAGTTAAGAATTTTGAGTTTAAAACCATGAAGACAAAATTTAACATTAAACTGAATAAGATGAACAGAATATTAAATTGTTTTAAAAGTACTTACCCCATCTCCCAATAAAACAAAACAATGGAAAAAACAGTGGGCTTGATCTACTATAAACCAACATATTTATTTTAAGCAGAACATCACACATACCAAAAAAAAAAAAACAAGGCTTGTCGAATTTTGAAAACTATGTCTGAGCATTCATTTGGTTACTTTAAAAGCTTGACTTCATTTATTTGAATTTTTAACATCTACGAATCCGAATAGAATGTAGAATAACTTTTGTCAATAGAATGAACACCTTTACGTACCCATCACAAGCTAGAATCTTTCTTTGAATGAATCAACTGTGCAACGGCAGACAAGAGAAAAAAAAAAAAAACTACTGCCAAGGTGGTTGTCATCGAAATCTCCCTCGGTTATTTTTCCTCTACTCAGGTATGTTTTGTTCTGTATGCTTCAAGAAATTAAGTAACAATTAATAACATTAAGTAACATTAATCAGTGTGTATTAATGCATCATGCTGATTTAATGATAGATGAGTTACAAGATTTTTTTTCTAACCACTTTCAGGGTATTTTTTCAAATTCCTTGTCTCTTCTGAATGCTAAGTGACATGTGACACAATATTACTGTCATGTAAATCTTCATAAAATTCCAATTTCAAATCTTCATTAATCCATTGTTGACTGCCTCTTCATCTACATTTTCACAGCAGTTTACAATTCTCAAATTTACTAGGTTTTTTTCTCTGCAAACCATTGTCGTTTTCTGTAGGAACTTCATTTTCTTCATTAGGTAAAACTGCTCTTTGTGATTTCTTAATCATGGTGTTTTTAACTAATTTCCATGCATCATCATTACAATAAATTGTATCCGAATTTGGGATTTTTACAATCCCGGTTAATCCTAAACCTTAGTGATGGGCGATTTCGATTTTTTAAATCGATTTAATCGATACTACGGCCAACTCGATTTAATCGATACTTTAAAATTTTTAATCGATTTCTCTGAAGGTAATATAATTTTCATTTTCCTTCAAAAGTCGAAGATAAAATAGACGGATGTGCCAATTCCAAAATTTCAGTGTATTAGTTTCTCAGATAGAAGAATTAAAGAAACCTCAGAACCCCCCCCCCCTCCCCACCCTGCAAAATAGCGTTTTTTTTTGAGTGATGTACACCAAAAATTGATAAGGATCAATTTTTATTAAGTACCAGCTGAATCTGAATTTTGATGAAAATGCATGAAAGTGCGAGATACAGCTATTGCGAAATCATAAAAAATGCAGCATATCAGCGCCACCTGTTGGGCAATTAACACCAAGAACTAAATAATACTAATCTATGTCAGAGATTTACTGAATCTGAATTTTGATGAAAATTCGTTCTTGAGATAGCGCTATTGCGTTAATCATGAATAATGCAGTATAGCAGCGCCATCTCTTTAGCGATTTCCACCAAAATGTAATTTGCATCAAATAATATCAAGGACTAATTGAATCTAAATTTTTATGAAAGGCCGTGCATTAGTTCTTGAGATAAAGCTAAAATGGAAACAGGGGCGTGCGAAAAGAGAACTGCGCCCGGCTCA
>OZ025289.1:440893309-440914309 GCA_964019185.1 Maratus speculifer | reverse complement strand
TGACAGAGATTTTCTGTATCAGTTTGGATGAGATCTGAGCAGAATTAAAGAAGCTATCATGTCCATAAAAAAGTGATATAGACCGATAGATATAAAGACTTTTACTGATGGTAGTTTTAGGGTCTAGGAGACATGATTGGTGTAGATCTGCAAAAAATTTTCAGAAATACCAACATGGGAGCGATCGCAATAGGTAGTATTTCATATGAAATCTACCTAAAAAGTTTATTTTCATCGCATGTCTTCTTAAAAATTAAAAAATTCTGAAACCAAGATCAATTTTTACATTCTCTTTGTAGAAAAATTACAAACTCCAATTTTTTACAATTTTAATAATCATGGACCAATTTATCGAGGCAAATTTTATTCTTCATTCTCAGTCAGTAGGTATAACATTATCTTAGAAATTAAACAAATTATTGTCAATGTTAATAGGCTGTTAGCTTTTTATTTAGAATTAATGCATTCTGTCAACAAGTTTTGTCACTTGCATGTAAAAGATAGCTTTAATTAAACTTTCCTTTTTTATAAAGTTTATACCCACATAGGGTTGTCAGATTATATGTTTTTCCCACAAGTTGTATGTTTTTAAGTGTTTTTCAGGTCAATGGTATGGTGTAAATTTAAATTTGTACCATAGAACAATTTCTTCTGTTTTTCTACTACAATTTAATTTTGATAATTTCAAAAAAAAAAAAAAGTTTTTTTTAAAATTCCATCTTTTGCAGAAAAAAGTCATTTAAATGCATCAAATGCAAATAAGCTTGGTTTTGATCAGGATGAGAAAAATCTTAGGAGAGATGTGTAATATTAATTGAGCATATGAGAACTCTTGGAACTAGCTGCTTGCCATGGTATACATCACTGCAGCATTATATCAACTGAACGTGACATTATGTACTACAAGTAACTATATATTATAAAATTTTTTATACAGAACATCTGTATTTTAATTTTTAAAGTTTTGTTTAATTTATTATGCTTTACTTTTGCTTAAATACAAAAACAAATACTTTTATAGTGCATCCACTATAACAAATTTCATTTTCATGAATTTTAGGATATTTTGATTTATTTTTGTTCTTACAATGAAATTAGTTTTTATTCTTAATGTGATGCATGACTGCAAAATTAGTTAATGTTGATAGAATAATATAATCCAAAAATAGAATATTTCTGATAATAAATAGATTTATTGAAATCATTTTATAAAATTTTTTTTTACCGAAAACAATACAGGCACATTCGGCATACTTCAACAGTTTGGTATAAAAAAATGATGTGATAAAATCAACACAAATGTCAAAATTCTGTTTTTTCTGATGAATCTAGCAACTCTATACCCACCTACATTTTAGTTTATATTTTGTATTTGAGCAAACTAATTTCACTGCTTTATTGAATAAGCCATGGATGTGTGTTATGTCCTTACAATTTAAAATTTTAATCCAGGGCTTGAAAATTCTAAAAATTGTAAGGTTCCCAGACGAAAAGTGCAAGTTTCCGGAAATTTTGTGCGAGTATTAACAAATTTGCTGTTTTTTTCGCGATTTTTTGACGAAACCTGCCGTTTTATCGCGATGTTTTAACGAAACTTGCTGTTTTATCACAATATTTTAACAAAACCCGTCATTTTTCAAAAAAAGAAATTTGCCTTTTTTTTGCGATTTTTTAATGAAATTTGCGTTGTTTTGTGCAATCTTTTGACGAGTTTTAGACTATTTGAGATTTTTTGACAAAATTTGTTTTTTATGATTTTTAACGAAATTTGCTGTTTTTTGTGATTTTTTGAAGAAATCTGTCGTTTTATTGCAATATTTTAACGAAACCTGTTTTTTTTTTTTTTTTTTTAAACATGAAAGTTGCTGTTTTTGCACTTTTTTTAAATGGATTGTGTTTCTGCACTTTTTTTTTTTTTGATGAATTTTTTTTTTAATGAAATTTGTCGTTTTTTCGCAAATTTTTGACGAAATCTGACATGTTATCTCGATGTTTTAACGAAACATGCCATTTTATCGCGATGTTTTAAACAAAACCTGTCGTTTTATCGCGATGTTTTAACAAAACCTGTCGTTTTATCGCGATGTTTTAACAAAATCTGTCGTTTTATCGCGATGTTTTAACGAAATTTGCCATTTTTTGCGACCTTTTTTGGTAATATTCTGTTGACATTATGCATCCCATGGGCCGCTTAAGAGCTATTTTTTTTTGCGTAATTTACACATTATAATGCGTCCGCGGCGTCGCTGGCAGACATGGCGAAAAGTTAGGTTTCTGGCTGGGAGCCTGATTGTAAAAATATACGTTCCCAGAAAAGGATTTCTGGGTACCCCGGGATCGCTATTTTTGAGCCATGTAATCACAAATTAAAAATCCCTGTCGGCTGGGCCTATAGGCAGAGGTAGATTTCGAAGAGTGCTCATTTCAACAAAAAAAAAAAATATATGATTAGAGATAAACCCAGTTTAATAACTTCATTTGGCCGTTTATGAAAATTTTTTAATTTCATTTTTCTGCAAAAACTGGTTTTATCAGAATCATCTTAAGAAAAATTCAGCTCAAATGCCCGTATTGACAACATATTTTGAAATAGATACTGAATTTATTTAAAAAATCGACCAAAACAGTACATTATACAGCTCCTAAATAACAAAAAACTCAGTTGAATGCATGAGAAAAAAATTGAATTTAAAAATGAGTCATAAAATAACCGATTTGTTGTTTGAATACATCCTTAATTCTTTAAGCATGATTGCTTCGGAAAATTTTGTGCGAAATACTCACTTTGACAGCATTTAAAAAAATATATTCTATCTTTATCAAAAAACTGGCCAATGCGTCACAGTATATAGTTCCTAAATAAGAGGATCTGTAAATTGGATGCGTTTGAGAGCAAAAATGGATTTTAAAACGAGTCAAAAAACGCAATTTGCTATGTGAAAACTTCCTTAAATTTTCAAATCACAAAGACTTCGGGAAATTCTGTTCAAAATACCCTTTTTTGAAATATATTCTGTCTATCAGAAAATTGACCAATGCGTCACTTTATACAGTTTCTAAATAAGAGGATCTCGCATTTGGATGCATTTAGAATCAAAAATGAATTTAAAAATGAGTCAGAATATAAGCAGTTTGGATTTGAGGTTTTTTCTCCAACTCCTATTTTTGTTTAATTTCTTTTTGCTATACGAATTGATCCTATGAAAAACTTGTCAATATAAAAGTTGTAGATATTTTTGAGAAGATGTAAAATAAATTTAATCAGATTTGATATCTTCAAAATTGACGGAGTTATGGATTTTTCTCTTTTTTTCAGCACCCTTTTTCTTTTCGTTTTTTATTTTTTTCATCGGTAAAAGTTGGTCCTATCAAAAACTTGTAAATACAAAAGTTTTAGATAATTTTAAGAATATTTACAAAAAATTTAGTTGGACTTGATATCTTGAAAATTGACGAAGTTATGAATTTTTTTCTCTCAAAATCCCTGTTTTTTTCGCCCCTTGAGCCCATTTCTAAATTTATCAAAAATCTGTCATGCATATACTTTTGGCCCATTTTTAAGAAGTAATATAAACTTTAAACCGATTCGATATCTACTTTAACTAAGAAGTTATGGCGTTTTTTTGGTTTTCACAAAAATGCCCCCTATTCTGACCCCCTTGGTCTGATTTTGCCCATTAACGAACTTAGCCAAGATTTTATCCCCTTTGATTTTATGTACAAGTTTGTTGGAGATTGGTGAAAAATTATAGAAGTTATCGTGTCCATAAAAAAATGAGATATTTAGATAGATATATAAACTGGTGCGATTGCAATAGGTAGTATTTCTTACGAAATCTACCTAAAACTTACAAGAAATCAGCAAAACTAATTTAAAGACAAAAACAAATTAAAAAAGGCAGATATTTATTCAAAATAGCAGTACAAAATGTAACATTCTTACAAAAAAGATGCCATACAAAATTTGTTAAGATTCACTGGATTCACCAACAAAGATCTAAGTAGATAACAATAAGTACTCAGAAAATAAGCTCGTTGATTTGGCAGAGAAATGCATACTTTAAGCTTTTTCCATCTCCACAAATGTGGAAAGATATAAAAAAATAGATTGCATAGAATTTGACTATAGACTTAAACATGACCATGCCCCCCCCCCTTTTGAAAAGAAATTGCCTAATTTTTTACCCATGAAAACAAACCACTATCCCAAAAAGTTTCTAGATTTTTGGCAAAATGAAAGCTGTAGAACTTTAAATAAAAGTCATATTTAAGCAAAATTGACTTTGAGTGGTTCCTTCACTTCTTCAACAAATGATCGTGTAATGACGATATCCTTAACTGGTTTGTCTTCAGGAGTTGTCTTGACATTTTCAATTGTATTAACCACATCCATTCCTTGGAGCACTTTACCAAATACGACATGGTGACCATCGAGCCAAGGTGTAGCAACAGTTGTGATAAAAAATTGGCATCCATTTGTGTTTTTCCCTATTAGGATAGGAAATAAATATTTTATTATTTTACATACAGATCTTTTTTTCAAAAATTTTAACACAGAAATAAATTATATGTTTTAAATATATGTACGCTGTGGTATGCTATGAAATTACATGCTATGATATTTTATTTGCATGCTGTGGTTCTTTAAATATTCAAGACTAAGGAGGAGAGGACCAATCCTGATAATCACAGATTGACTATTTTTATATGTTTTAAGGTAGAACCTACATTATTCTGAGGTTCAACAGATTTTATACAATGTTCCTTAGTTCTTGAGAAACGGGGGGGGGGGGGGGGGGGGGGAATAATATTATGACAATTTAAATATTTACTATGTATTAGAATTACTGTGTTGTCATAGAACGATCAATAGGATATTTGTTCGGAGTTCTGTTTGGGTTTAACATTAGAATTTGCTGCATTTGATTCTTATTTTTTGAATAAGAAATCAGACTTTCACTTTTTATTATATAGTCGAGGTGGGCAAGAATTGAGCATAATTGTTCTAAGGATTTGTAGGACAAGCAATGTTTTTAAAAATATTAATAACAATATTGAACTTCTGTTAACAGAATCTTTGGAAATATATCTTAAGATGGCTCTCAAATTCACTACTCAACAGTGCAAAACTAATATTTTCTGACTAACTTAACTGTAAAGGCTTAAAATTGACAAGCCTGACAATTTAAGGATTTTGGATTTGAAAGCATTTTCCATTTTTGATAAGTAAATTACTTGTTGACATAAAATATTCTTATGGCTGTTTCTCCTGACCTGTGATGCACTTCTGGAAAGTAAATTCAAAACACTATCTTCAATGGTATTTTTTCAAGGAAACAGTCTTTATCAAAAAATTGATAAAGGCCTTTCAATCACAGTTTCTGAATGAGAACACCTGACATTCTTATGTGTTTCTGAAGAGAAATTCATTCAGAAATATGTCAAAGCAGATTTAAAGAAAGCTTTAATAAATGACAAAGAAATATTTTCACATCTACTTTTTATTAAAAAGCTTCAAAAAGGTTTAGATGTTTTTAACCCTCCTTTCTTTTATTCTAAACTACATGAAATTTTTTTAATGAATAACCATGTTTAAATGCCTAAGGATAACTAATTATTAATGTTGCTATTGTGTATTTTCTGTCTTGCGAGCATATTTAATTTTAAAATATACTGTAAATTTATCCTAAATATGTATGTAGTAAGCAATTTTAGTTATGTATGTCAAGTAAAAACTGGAATTTTGTAGAAATTGAGTCAGGTCTGTTTTCACCAATTTCTGCATGGCCAGATCGTGAGCTAAAAATATGAATGGGTCAGGCTGAACTTAGTTTTTTGCACCTAGCCAACTGGGCAAAAAATAATGCTTTTTAAAGAAAAATAAAGCAGCATCTAAAATATCTTTCTATTATGATTAGAGAAGAATTCTGTAATTCAATAGTAAACATAGTATAATTGAAAGAATTTTTGAATTTTTACTAGTCAAGAGATTTTTTTAAAAATCTCTTTAAAATGAGAAATGTTTTAAAAATCAAAAATACTAAATAAAAATTTAAATGTTGACATTATAATTAATGTTGAATATTAAATTTTTTAATTTAGGTTATTAAATTATAATTACAAGTATATTCATAAAACAAAAAAAATCTAATGCAGCCTGTTCTGATATTGAGCCCAAGTCCCTCAAACACTAAAGACAACAACCTCCAAACACACCATTACTGATTGTACTATGATCATCGCAATAGTTTTGACACTAAGTATTTAAGTTTCATTATAATTTTAGACCTCTTCCCTCATAGTTTGAGAATTAAAAGATCTTTGTATAAAACCCATTGAACCAGAGACCAAGAAACCTTTATCTTACACAAATATAAGAAAAACAGTTTATGTATTGCATGGAGCTTCAGCAGACATTGTTCTACTTTTTCTGAAGTGAAATTCTTTTGTATCTTTTTGTAATTTAATGATAATTTTTTTGCACACATTATACAGTAAATACACCTCAGTGATATAAATTTCAATACGTTTAAAATAACGCAACATTAAAATACACCATAAAATATTTACCCCCCCCCCCCCCACACACACACAGAGAATAACGTAACAATTATTTTGAGTGTCCTTGTAATGAACTGTAAATGCTACATTATTTTCAATATCATGCCATAGTGATACGTAACATTTATGAATTTCGTAGCTATCCGACTATATTTATGCAAATTGGACTACATAGAGACAGAAGACAAATTCTTTTCAACTATGTTGGAAAATTCTAAAAAATCTCATTTAGAAATTTTTTTTGTTTCTTACATCAATTCTAAGCAGCAGCAAAAAAGAGCAATTAAGCAGGAGATTTTATTAGGCTACTGTCCTGGCTGTAAATGACAAAATAAATCTAAATACATGCACATGTAAGTGGTCTTTATTGATATTGGACCAAAAAGGATAAGTGAAAATTAGTTTATAATGAAGTGATCCCCCTTGAATATATATATTATAAAAATAAAACTATTTGCAGTCTAATCAATTTTACACTCAAATTTCCCCTGTTTAAATGTTTAATTATAAAAATGCATTTAATGTCACAAAATTTAATAATTTTTAAACCCTGAAATTCATTTTGAATATGACAACTTTTTTCCCCATTTGAATTTGTTTTATAAATAGTCTATCTTAATAAATTCATGGGAATTGCAACAAACATAAATGCAAGTGACATGTCACAGAAAAATTATACCTGTCACTAAATTAAATTTTAAGAAAAAGAAAAAAAAATTCAATTACATTGAAATTGTTTTAAAATATAAGAATGGATATAAAACAGCATGCTAAAATTTTTTTTGCAGAAAATTTAATAAATTAGCCTTTTTCTTTTAAATCTATAAAGGAATCTCATTTATTCATAAAGATCTGGTTTATTTAATTTCAACTTAATGCTAAGAATCAAAATCATGGAATGTAAAAGAACAAACTTCACATATAAATGACATACTTATTAAAGCAAGTTTTATATCATTAGCATTCATTCAACACCTTAAAATTAGCATATCAATTTTACCTCTAGGGATGGGTGTGATATATCCAATTTATCCAAGAGCTAGGTCAAAGCACATAAACATATTTCTTTAGGTTACTTATAACTAGTAAGAATATTCTTTTTTAAATATTGATTTGATTGGAACATTTGAAATCTAAATTTAAATACATTAAAGAGAAATAAAACTGATATTTTCTTGTTACTTCCGGCTACTGTTTGAGAATACAGTTATCAAAATTAAAAATGGAATTTAACATGTAATTGTGGATGAGAAGATAGTACATAGTAATAAATTTGTAAGATATATAATTATCTAATTTTGATAAAACTATATGTTCAAAATAAATTGAAGATAACATTAAGTTTGCATTAGTATAAATTCTTTAGAGATGTACAACTAGTTTGATATCTATATCAAACTTTTTCTTACCTGCATTAGCCATACTAAGAATACCAGGCCCAGTATGCTTTAAATCAAAGTTTTCATCTGTAAAGTATTTGCCACCATAAATGGATACTGAGCCAGTTCCGTCCATATTTACTACATCACCACCTATAAGAAAAAAATAAATAAAATAAAAATTTAACTTTCTTAAATTCATAAACATGACACTAAACCGTATCTCAAAATAAAAATGTCATTTAAAAAAAATGCACAAAAACTAATTATTTTTTTAAACACTTTTAATTTTTAAAAGCAGAAAATGTGTAAATTTAGATTTTGAATAAAAAAAGAAAAAAAAAAAACCCACCAAAATTTCATTACCCTTGCAAATGTTTTTGTTATGCTAATTATGTTGAAACTAAAAATTATTGATTGCTATTAATCATATATAATGTTTAAATCATAAGGTTTTTCTGCATTTTGAGAAGAGATTTTTGTTTTGCAAAAATATGTTTAAAAGTTTTATAAAGAGGGAAAATTGATAATTTCTAATTTTACATTAAAATGCATATAATGTCCAAATAAATTAAACTTTTAGATTTAAGCTTAAGTGTACAAATTCTCTTTCCCTCTCACCTTCCCCTACTGAAAAAAAGACATTTGCATAAACCAAAGTATTTTAGGCATTTTAAATAAAATGCTAAAAATGTTTATCTGATTAAATATTGAGCAAGTATGATAAAGTAGCAAAATATTCCACTTTTTTTTTTTCCTCCTTTCCAATAACTTTAATATTGTTGAATAATGTTCACTGGCTAAATATTTTAAATGTTCAAAATTTTTACTGTTTCAACGACAAAGAAATTTTGATCAAAATAAACTAGATTTAAACAAAAACAATTTGCAAATAGCTTAAAAATTAAAAATTGTTACATTAATACCTTGAATCATGAAATCTTTGATAACTCTATGAAATTTAGTTCCTTCAAATTTCTTTCCTTCGAAGCCTTTGCCAGCATAGGCTATAAAATTATCCACTGTCTTTGGTACTGTTTTTCCAAACAAGCCTATAACAATAGTTCCTAGTTTTTGACCTTCCGACGAAACATCAAAGTACACTTTGTGTGTAACATCAACTTGCTTACCCTGTAAAATAAAAACATAGAAACTTCTTTAAAATGTACAAAAAACAAAGAGTACAAATTGTAATCTGTACAATGTGGATGTGAGTTTCTGGCATTAATGAATGCTACTTCATTTACTTTCAATATTAATAAAAATTTTAGAATTAAGCTTAAAATTTCAAATTTAAAAACAAGCAAATCCTTTTAGGGGACACACACACAAAAAAGGAGCAGCTTTAAACACATAAAATACAAGGTGATTTAAATTAATATCTCAACTTTAAAGGGATATTAAAACATACCTACAATCTTGCTCACCAGAAATCAAAAATCAGAGTTAAAGTCTAAACACAATTAAATGTGAGCCCTTTCAGAAATAATTATATTGAAGTGGTACAATAACTCATCCCACATTTTTCTCTGCAGTTTTTTTTCTTTCTTGTGGGGTCTTAAAAATGTCAGATGTTTGTTCAACCACTACCAATTGATGTTGAAAAATTTAGACTTGCATACATGCAGCCATTCAAAGAGTAAGAGAGGACATGTTGAAGGGTGGTGAAGGGAAGTGTGATGTGCTATCTTATTACCTCAATTATTGTTCATGTTTTTTGAGAGATTTACATTGAACAACTGTGCTGAATTTAAATTTAACTTATTTTTCATTTTCAATTAACAGTGTTTTATTTATTATATTTTTTTTTTTTTTTTGTTCTCTTTTAATAGTCTAAAATTGAGATATTCATTTATAATCACCCTGTAGCATAATAAAGAAATGCTTAGTAAGAATGGGAAAAAAAAAAAAAAAATCTAGGTCAACAGTATATGATTAAAAACTAAAAAAAAATTCCTATTTTGTGTTTTAGAAATACACAATTTATATAAAATTATTAAATTGCAAGTTGAAGTACTGCAGTTATATCAACATCATGCCTAAATTTATCCTAATGCATCATTTCACCTAGCAAAATATTTGTATTGCAAACCTACCAAAACATTGACTATGTTGAAGGGTAATTGTATATTATTTTACCATAACCATGCAAAGCAATTTGCTGTTTTATAGCTGAATAAAAAAATATTTGATTAAAAACATTTTGGGGATGCTGAGATGAATTATACCTTCCCACTATTAATCTATGATGGGGCAGTTACAATAAAATTGAGGGTTAAAGAATTATGTACAAAGAACTTTTTTTGCAAATGTTTGCTATGGAAATTTTTGTTGACTCTTGTGCTGATGTCATATCCAATTTCTCAAGAGATTATCACACTTTGTAAAATGGCATAGTAAGATTTAAAATCCAATCTCCGATCTTACAGCAATATTTTTATTTAAAAAGTGAAATATTTACTCCAATGCTTAAAGATATTTTATAATTTCATATTTGCAGTTTAAACAACTTTATTTTAGTAGGCTTTTGTGCAATAGTGATCCTTTCACTTTAAACACTAACACATATCTATTGATTTAATAAAACAGTTCATTAAACTCTGAATTTTTTTAATGGATCACTTTTGCATCAAAAACTTTTTTTGGCAAGAGTTTCATCTGGCTCTAATTACTGCACTTGACGACAATAGTACTGGTATAACAAAAAAGTACCTATGCAATTTACATAAAATTAAACTGCAAGTTTAAGCATTGCAATTATATTTTGTATGATCAGAAACCATTATAACACTAAATGATATAAAACAAAGTAATCTAATATAAATAATTTATTAATTTCCATTAATCAACTTTGCAGATTTCTATCTTCATTATTAATAAAATGTGCTAAAGAGGAAATAAAAATTATATTCAATTTTGTATTCGACTAAAAATAGTCAAATTAAATGAAACAGTTTTTGCAAATTAAACTAAAGTACTTAATGAAGAGTGCACATTTTATGCTTTTAAAAATGTATAAAATCCAAGATAAGTTAAAAAATTACACCAATCATGAATAATGCAACCATTTACCAATTCTTTCATTCTATTATGATGGGCTTATTTTATATGGTTCCAGTATTAAAAATAAAGTTGATTTGGCAAAAAAGTAATTTTATTGTTGCATGAAAAATTACAAGAAAAATTATATATTCATTTACAAACACACCAGTAAAATTAGTATTGTTTCTTTAAATGTCAGTTGAAATTTCATGTGTAACAGTATTGAACTCCAATTTCTTCCCATTCCTAAGAAAGATAAATTCCCTGCTGGATCACTATCTAGTCACCAAGTTCCAGGCGCGGATCCACGGGGAGGGCGATCGCCCCCCCCCCCCCCAAACCAGTGTTGAATTCAGACTTTTTTCCGGAAGGGATTTCTGTGACACCATTGGAGACATTCTATTGTTCCGGAAAAAACGCGAATTTCATTAAAATGTTGCTAAAAAGTGCTAATTTTGTCAAAGTGTCGCGGAAAAAGAGTGAATTTCGACAAAAGATTGCAGAAAAAAAGTACGAATTTTGTCAAAGGTCGCGCTAAAACAAGAGAATTTCGACAAAGGATTGCTAAAAAATGTGAATTTCGACACAAGATCACTGAAAGCGCGAGTTTTGTCAAAGTGTTGCGGAAAAAGCTCGAATTTTGTCAAAAAATCGAGGAAAAGTATGAATTTTGTCAAATGTTTGCAAAAAAACGTTAATTTTGTCAAAGTATCGCGGAAAAATGCAAATTTCGTCAGAAGGTCGTGGAGAAAGTGCTACTTTTGTTAAGGGTTGGAAAAAGGGAAGGCAAAGTATCGCAGAAAAAGTACTAATTTCGACATAGGATTGCTGAGAAATCTCTAATTTTGTCAAAGTAGCGCGAAAAAGCTTGAATTTCGTCAAATTATTCCGGAAAAAGAACGAATTTCATCATAGGGTCGCAGAAAAAATGCGAATTTTGACAGTGGATCGCGTAAAAAAATGCAAACTTCGACATAGGATCGCTGAAAAAGTGCGAACTTCGACATAAGATTGCTGAAAAAGCACTAATTTTGTCAAAGTACCGCAAAAAAGTGCGAATTTTGTCATAGGTTGGTGGAAAAAACGTGAACTTCGACATTGGATCGCTCGAAAGTGCGTATTTCGACATAGGATCGATGGAAAAGCGTGAGTTTTGTCAAAGTGTCGCAGAAAAAACTTTAATTTCATTAGAAGGTCGCGGAAAAATGAACTACTTTTCTCAAAGGGTTGAAAAAAAGTGCTAATTTTGTCAAAGCATCGCAAAAAAGAGCCAATTTTGTCAAAAGATCGCTGAAAAAACCCCGAATTTTGACAGAATATCGCGGGAAAAAACGCAAAATTCATCAAAAATGAAAAAAAATGCAAATTCCATCAAAGAGTCACGAAATCACCGCATATTTGGTCAAAACATTGCGGAAAAAAAGCGTATTTCGTCAGAAGATTGCGGAAAAGCATTTCATTTGATCATTCATTTAATAATAACTCTACAAGGAATGATTTCATGAACAGAAATTACGACTATGTTGATTCTATGTTTCTTAGTATAGCCCCCCCCCCCCCCCAAAAAAAAAACTATCCTCTGGATCCACCCTTGCCAAGTTCATTACAAGCCTTGTTATTTGTACATCACAATTGTTTCATCTACTTTTTCAAAATATGAAGGATGCAGAAGAAATTTTATCAAATTATTTTAAATTTGAATATTTGGTACAACTTTAGACTCAAGCTACTTTAAAAAATATAATTAATAAATTCAATATTTCCCATAAAAAAAATTCTACATACAATAAATAACTTTTTTTCTTTCAAGTTCTAAACTGACACTAGGATGCTCATGTGAAGATGTTTTTTTCATTAATGAACTGGAGAGATACATCTTGCATTTTTAGTTAAATGATATTCAATAGAATTAAGCTAACATCTTGTACATGTATGACAAAAATTAAAACTACTTTAAATAATAATGAAAGGCATTCTTCTAATCTCATAGGTGTATTTTTTGTTATTATCAGCACATGATTTAGTCTGTAATTAAAAAAGTGATAAAATAAAAATCTTGGCAAAAATATAAGAAGAAAATTCCAACAAACTTACCACAAAATGCACATTTGATTGACTTTTACTGTCAAGACTTTTTTTTAATCTAGTTTTTATAGCATTCAGATATCTGTTACGAATTTGGTTAGGCCATTTTCTCCAATCTGACGTCTATTACAAAAGTAAATTAATTAGAAGCATGCAAAAAATTCTAATCTAAATTAGGAATACAGAATTAACGAATGTAGAATTTACAGTTTAACACATAGTGTAAAAATAAGAATCCATTGAAAAATGACATGCTTCTATGATTACAAATTGTAATTTCAAGTGTCTTTTCGTAAATTGTTACTTTAAGTTTTATTTCAATGTTTCAATCATAAAGTCATCGATTGTTAAAATTGTCATTTGAAGCTTTTTTTTCTACTTAGTGTTTACTCCAACTAAGTCTCACTCAACTCCTTCCATACCATGCTATATAGGTCGACAACTCATATATGTATATTATATTAATATAAAATTTGATACCACATCAATTGCAATTTGTATTTAACTATTTATATCAGCCTAATTAACCAGTTCTGTCTCTTATGATACAGCACATTAGATGCAAAAAATCCCATTGAAGCAGTTTCAAGAGTTTTTCTGCATATTAGGTACAACATGAAAATAAGGAAAAAGAGATGATTTATCTAATGCATTTTTTAGCAGTCTTGATGCCTATATCATCCCTGAAAGTTTGTTCTGTTCCATTTCATTTAGAAACATCCTATTTGTGAAAAAGCAAGAAACAGATTACCAGATAATATTCAGGAACTTTTATTTGTAGATCAATAATTCTTATGATGGTTGTCATTGATAGTTAATTTTCTCAAAATCACTTTTTCAACAGCAAATGTAAAATAAATAATATCTTATTTAAATGATTCTATTTCTCATTTATTTTAAATTTGTTGCATGACAGTTAAAATAAACTTTTGTAAGGTCTGCAAATTTTTTAAAAAAGTATGTTTAGAACTATTTTAAGAAGAGTCATTATGAATCATGGAGAAACATTGAAAAGGACAATTTTGAATGCAAGAAGGATAAAATATCCTTGAGTAGTAGAAAATATTTTTAAATTTTAATGGAAAAATTAACTTGCAGGAAGTCAATTTTATATGACTTAGTATAAAAAGCAAATCGTTAATCTTTTGTGACTAAACGAGTTAAAAATAAAGCACTTTAACAATGAAAAAGAGTTTTTATTGTATAAGATCAATTGCAATGAATTTGCAGAAGAATTGCATGTATCTATACATATTATACAATTAGTAATTTAAGACTTTAAAAATTGTGGTATTAGGATTGAATTGCTTAAAAAAAAACAAGCTTTTAAATTTGTAAAAATTTATTTTAACTTATGTTTAATTATAGTTTTATTTTTAAATTAATATGCAAGTGAAATCTAAGCCACAAAGGTAGTCAGATGCTCCGAACCTAGTCATTTGATTTTTAATGTCTCTAATTTATC
Source organism: Maratus speculifer (assembly GCA_964019185.1). NCBI lineage: Eukaryota > Metazoa > Arthropoda > Arachnida > Araneae > Salticidae > Maratus > Maratus speculifer. The sequence goes on along the minus strand of OZ025289.1, from coordinate 440,899,777 downwards.
CTTTTCAAGTTTAATTTTTTTTTTTTAAAACCTTTCTTCACTTTCTGGCTTCTGACAGTCTTTGCACCAGGGGCATAGAGAAGTTCTGAAATGCTGTGTTTCATGAATTCTACGACAGATGATTAACATAATTTAATCAATAAGGCTACTGAATATTCTGTAAATCATTCATTACACTCCCATTGACACTCCCCTACCAATTGCATACGTTTATCAATAATACATGTAATTCATACATTTTATCTCTTTTATTAGATAAAATATATTTATTAATACCCCTGTTAAATGCGTAAGTTTTTAATCCTCTCAGACTATCAAATGAGTTTTTGAAAATTAGGATGAATATGTTACCATTGAAATATTAAGTAAATTTCACTTTTATTCAATTATTCTTTATCGTTATAATTAATCAGGGTTCGCCGAAGTGGGCCCAGCCCGAAAAAAACCGCCCGGGTTTTTTCGGGTGGGCCCACTCGAAAAAACCCATCAAAAACCCATTTGTGGGTTTTTTCAAATTTTCTCATGTTTTCACAACTGTATCATTATTTAATCTAAGATATGAGGATAGAAAGATAAATGCCAATTTAAATATATTTCCAACTAACCATATTTAAAAGAATTTCTAAGTATTGATAAAATGACCATAAAAAAAATTAGTTTGTAAATAAGGAAGATTTTCATGGCTATATATTTTAAAATGCACCCAAGTGCTTTAAATCTTAATGTATACCTAATGATGGCGCTTGAAATGTGATCCCCATCCTGATTGCTTGTATTGTTATAGCTTTTAAGATTAATCTCAACATTTATTATCCTGCTTCAATGTTCAATGAAAGTTTATACAGTAATTTTCAACACAAAAATGGTGACAGATTATACAGGGTTCCCAGCATCATGGAAAGTCAGGAAAATCTCAAAATATACAGGAAAAGTCAGGGAATTTACAAATAATTTCTAAAAAAGTCATGGAAAACATTTGAGTGAAAAAATGAAAAATTACACAAAATTCATTAAACAGTTGGGAAAAAAAAAAAGACTGAAGTATGATTGCAGAAAAAAATTGTTAATTTTAGCAAAAGATTGTGAAAATAAGTATCAAATTTTGATGTATGCTCATTTGGTCAGAGAATTTTTCTAGATTTGGTTTGGGAAAGTCAGGGAATTTTTTGAGATTTGGTCATGGAATGTCAAGGAATTTGCCAGTAATGTTTTGCTAAAAATCCTGTTATAACCAAAAAGGAAAAAGTTTTAGTATAGTACTTTAATAATTTCATTGTTAAAATTATTACTAATAATTAATTTTTGTAAAAGCAAATTATAATGCTTATTATTGTCATAACATTTTAACCTTTAACCTCATAAACTTTTTGTAATCAATTAGTTATTTTAAATTGTATTTAGTAGTATAAGTACCTTGTTTTCAAACATTCTGAACCATATTTCTTTAACATAAATAACCTTGATAATATCCAAAAAACCCTAATAAAATCTAATCTAAAATGTATCCAGATACTTTAAAAGATTGCTTACAGATGGCATACAAAAGCAAAAATAAACTAGTAAAAGTGTATTGCCATTTATGATCTAACTTTATAGATATGACTGACATTGACTTTTAGATAATCCAATTTAATATTATTGCAATATAAATGTTGCTTAAATTGTAGTCTGTATGTATATATATATATATGTGTGTGTGTGTGTGTGAATTCTATTTTTTTCTTCACAAAAATAAAAATATTTACATAAATGTTACTACTTTAAACTGATTTCTATTGAAGTAAATGAAAGAAATTGCATAAATTAGTCTGTTTAACTTAAGATTTATATAAAGAAATTCAGTTGCACTTGATTTAATACATCATTCTTCCAGTAATCTAGTTCTATGAGATACAAAATAATCTTTTTAAATATATTTATATTTTCCTTTTATATATTTATTTTTATTGTTAATTTATACTTAATGCAAAATTATACCTTTGTTTCACTGATAAATGAAAAATTTAGGCACTATGCATGTGAAAATTAGAAATGTGAAGAGTTCTCTAAAATATTTTGATAAAACCCGAAAAACCCGGGTTTTTTCAAAAAAGCTCGAAAAAACCCGGGTTTTAGACTACTGGGCCCAGTGGGTTGGGCTTTTTCAAAAAAACCCGGGTTTTTTCAAACCCTGTAATTAATGAGCATTTCATAAAGCTTATTCTAACCCATGAATCACAATGCAACACTTATTAAAGTAGGTCTTAACCATTATTATTATTTTTTTTTTTTGCTAGGTGTTTGTTGTTAGTGGTCAACAAATTTATATACCCCAGTGGCAGAACTATTTTCAAATATCTGCAATGCCTATAATATTTTCAAAAATAGTCTGCAAGATGCAACTTATTACATAAATATATTCTTTGTACTATTGTAGGGCTCATTAATTGTGGCAACATATGAGTATGTATGAACTATTGCCATCATTTACCAAAAAAAAAAAGCAACAGAAAGAACTATTTTTGACAATACCTTTCTATGTGCCTCTGACGAAATTTACGTTTTTTCGTGATTTTGACAAAATTTGCTGTCTTTTAACGAAAATTGAAGTTTTTTCGTGATTTTTTGACGAAATTTGCCATTCTTAGCTATGATATGATGAAATTGTAGTTTCTTCATGATTCTTTGAGAAAACTGATTTTTTCGGTTATTTTTTGACAAAATTTGCCTTTTTTTTTTCTTCTACAAAATCTTGTTTTTTTGGGAATTTTTGATGAAACTTGCCATTTTTAAATGGTTATTTAACAAAATTTGCTATTTTCAGCAGTGTTATGGTGAAATTGTTTCTATTTGCGATCTTTTGAAGAAAATTGGACTTTTTTCAGGATTTTTTGACAAAATGTGTGCTTTTCACGACCCTTTAAGAAATTGGTCGTTTTTTCATGATTTTTAAAATCAGCCTTTTTTTCGCAATGCTTTGATGATATTAGCGCTTCTTCTCGCAATCTTTGGACAAAATTTGGGCTTATTCCATGACGATATTACGCATCCCATGGGATGCACAAGAACTATTTTTTGCATTATTTATGCGCTACAGCATGTTCGTGGCATAATTATTGCAATTTTTTTTTATTATCTGAATTTTTTTTTTTTAAATCTGAAAAAAATATCAATGATTTTGTAAATTTGGGAGCATTGTTGTACTATTGTATGATGCAGTATATTGTTAAACCCCAGTTAGGAAATGGAAAAGCAGAAAGAAAAACAAAAAAAAAGGTTTATTTTTAGAAAGTCTGTACTTGATTTGCTTATTAGGGTATTCAGCAAGATAAATGAGATGTGGATTTTTAGAAAAAGTGCACTAATCAATCTGTTACCTCCTCTCATTCTTTAGTAACAGAAAAAAGAGGGAAAAAAAACTAAATCAATACAGGGAATAAATGTAACAGGGTGTTAACTATGAAAAACATTTCACAAGAAATTTATTTTGTCAAAATATAAGTCAAATTTTCATAGAGTCTCATCAAAAGTAGAAATTCCAAAAATTATTACCTTGACTATCACAAATGCAGCAAGTAAACCGACAATATAAAGTGAGAATTTCATTATAAATTTATGTGCTAAGAAACAAAATATCCATCAACTCTTAACTGGAGCATGAAGTAATATGATCCGATTTTCGGCAGAGTAATGGGAACCGTGGTGACACAGATTGGGCTTTAAATGATTGGTCACAGTCACAGGGTCTACACCTACCAACTGGTGCTGCCCCCTTTTTAAAGACTAACAATACCATTTATTTTTATGAATAAATTTTGTCTCAAATTGTCAGAATTAATTTACAAACAGCAGTATAAATTATATTTTTTTTCCATTTCCTAGAATTCAACTTTGCTTTATTAAAGTTTTTTTCTTAAATACAATTATGTTATACTATCTAAAATTAATGTAAACATTAATGCTAACAGACAGCAAGATTTAAGATTTGTTACATAATTTGTAGATAAAGGAATTGGTTAAATCCCCTTATTTTTAAAAAAGAAAATTCTTCAGTTGTTCAATTTCTGAAATAATATAAACAAGACAAATATAGTTTTAACATCATCTTACTGAACTGGTGCTATGGGGTTCTAGGTAGAGGACGCCATTACATGGGCGTCGCCCATCAGCCTTTTATTTGTAAAAGTAGAAAAATAAACAATCTAATTCAAAAAAATTGCATGAAAAAAGTTTATTAGACTTCAGCGATAAAGTAAAATTAGTGGAATTGAAAATAAAACTATATTTACCTCAGAGGCGGCAATGATGAAAACTGCTAATACGGTATAAATTTGAAACTTCATTTTTCAGTTGTAAAGTTCTATTTTACTATGAATATTTAAATGAAATTTTCGACGACTAACAGAAATATTACGTATTAATTAACAGCGTTAACATCTGTAAGATATCATATAAGCAGACGTCTGTTAGGTAGCAGTTGAATGGATCTTTAATGATTTCCAGATGTTTTCGACAGTGCTGCACCCTAATGGAGATAACCTGAACCTGAATAACCCACGCTAATGATAAAAATAACGATGAAAATAATTTAAACTTTCTCAATAAAAATAGAAATAATCGCATAATTTCAGCACATTGTACAGAAGCATAACATAAAAGCATCTTGTAAATAAATATTCACTAAAAAAAAAAAAAAAAAATCTTGATATTTTTAAAATTTAATCACAAATAAAATAAATATTTTTTAAAAATACCTTTGAAATTTTTTAAGCATTTGTAAACTTTAATTTTTATGTTATTGCAATGGTTTGAATTTCTTTTTCGATATATTGCTATTGATTCGATTAATCTTGATTCGATAAATTTTGAATCGATAGTTTGTTTTGTTCACCGTGGTGAAATTTTTTATAACGTTAGCTTAATAAATTCGTTAAATAATGGAACTATCAACTGAAATACATTTTGCTCAGCGACTTGCAAGCAATCAATTGAAAATACGTGAAAAAACTCTGCAAAAATTGGGACGATGGCTAGCTTCAAAATCCGTCAATAAAGATGGTAAGCACGTGTCTTTTTGTTTATATTTTGACTAAATATGTTTTTATTTAAAAAAGGTCAATAAAAATATTTATAAAAAAATGAAGCAATATTTCTATTTAGGTTTTAATGGAATTAGGTATAAAATTAAAATCTGGGTAGATCGGAAGTAACGGATTTACAAACTGTAGATTTCAGACACTTTTCTCCCGGGGGGGGGGGGGGGGGCTTTCTACTTTTTGACCATTGAAAACTGAAAATTTTCAAATTTTCTGGGGGGGGAGGACTTTTTTCGGCTCCGGAGGGATATTCCTTCCCACCCTTGCATTCAACACTGCATACAAGTTGGAAAACTATAGTAGTTGTTACTTTTCCTCATAGCTTTCTCTCTTTCTAACCGATGACCAGGCCCCTGACTGTCGAGTTACCTCAGCTTAACGAGTTAGATACTTATTATCGGGGTTGGTGACCACCTAATCGCCACATAGCAGCAATAAACCTGATTCCTTCATTTCACATGTCATCACATCTGCAATACTTGCTATATCTTGTTTGAACATACTTTGCTTTGTCGGTTGCTTAACTTTACATCCTGTTGTTTGTACTGCAAATGGCTACTCAAGGGTGTCTCGTAATTTAGAACCTTGATCAGATGATGAGACCTTCACCTGGCAAGGCACCTCCAGAGGTATAATTCACAGGTAACTTGGAGGACTTTGCACCCACGACGGATTTTACATGCACCAGGTGCCATTAGTGTACATTTGTTTCCTCATAGCTTATATAATAACGGGCTGTTTTTTGAAAAGTTAACACAGCGACTGATGTATTAAAAAAAATCATTATTTTGTACATCAACGCTTTTGCGTTACTGATTATTTCAAAAGAAAAATAAAAGCCCCATTTTACAAAATCTTCGTTTTTATTAAAAAATATGAAAACATCTAAAAAATAATTCACTAGAATACACTACTAAAATAGGTGTAACGGAATATACAAATGGTTTTTAAAAATTAAAAACATTATATATTATTAAGTATAGGGGAGAGTGGGACACTGGGAAGAATGGGATAGTAGGTTTTTCTCTTTATGCATCATTCTAAATATTTCATCAATCACACACAAAATAAGGCAAGTGATATCCCAATTTTCAGTTATTTATGTATTTTTTTTATCTGTATAAGCTTGCGGTTGTATGAAGGAAAAGATTATTTCAAGAATCAAAAGTGAATTTGCCTCAGAAACTTTTTGTTTTCTATATAATTATGATTTGTTTATGTATAGATGTAATAGCTTCCCTATTTACAGAACATTATACTGTTTACTATTCATTATTTAAACTAAACCTAAAAGCAGCATTTTTGTTTATACAAGAATAAGTAAAAACACAAAACAAGGAAGTAAGGCATGCAAGTAAAGGGAGGAATGTGCCATGTCAAATTCCTTTTTTTA